>ONZH01001720.1:0-40641 GCA_900303285.1 Rhinella marina
AGGCAACCTTGGACCGCTCAGTAGGAAATCCTCTGCCCATGCAACTCGAAAGTGGATCAGGCACTGGTTCAGGAATCCACGACAGGTTTTTGGGATCTCCACCATAGCGTGATGGCAGAGGGAGTTGCACGCCAGCGGCACACAAGCCAAGATTTGCAGTTATGGGCATTGCAGGGGAAGCAGCGACTGGGCGACCCTGCAGTAGCTGGAGAAGCGATGGCGTCCAGACGAGCAGCGACAGTTTTGCATGAAACTGCATCATGACGTCCTGGCGTTCACTCTGACGTCTGACTTCACGTAGCAGGTTCTGTACGACAGGTTTTGGGTGACCAGCGGAATCCATGGCCTCAGTGTACTGTCACGAATCAGCAGGTGTGGACCCACTGTGCCTCGTGCCCTACCTCCTCTAAGGGCGTTGTCTAAGTGAGACCCCTCGTTCTTCCACATTACCCTGATGGTGGGGATAGACTTTCCGAGGGGAACACCAGGTCGTTACCCTCCTGAGGAGGGTCGGGACATGAGGCAGCTGGTCCAGGGGGACCAGGAGATACCAGCGGTGGTACCTGTAGTACAGCGGTGGTCAACAGGCCGGGTCGAATCCAGGAGAGGTAATGCAGGACCGAGGAATGAGGCAGAAGCAGAGTCAGACAGGCAAGGGTCAGGGCAGGTGGCACAGGTACGTAGTCAGGCAATCCGGGTCGGCAATGGGAAGGTCAATGCAGGTAGGCGAGGATCAGGCGGGTAGCGGAGTCAAATAACAAGGCATGGGTCAGAACACAGGAACACGAGCAGGAACAGGTATAACCAGAATGCAGGGTAGGACCTTGACACTGAGGCATCTTGGGAGAGGGCTGAGCAAACTAAATAGGTCCAGGGTTGGTCTATCACGACCAACCCACATGACCTAGCATGGTCACATGATCGAACCAGCTTCAGCCCAGAGAGAGTGAGTAATACAGGGCAGTATGGAAGCTCTGGAGTTGATCATCGTGCAACAGCACTACACAGCCAGAGCTCAGGGCTGCAGTGGTGAATGGAAAGTACAACCAGCAGCTCACCGCTGGACACGACGCCCAAAACGGCAGCGGTAATCAGGGGTACAGCGGCGCACAGCAGCCACTGTTACACTCTCCTGGCCTTGGATGGTCCAGTACTTGGATGACCCAGTCCTCCACCACATTCTTGTAGTCCCATAGAGTCTGGGCGTGGGCCGTCACCGACGCTGGTGCAATTGGATTTTGCCGAACGGAAGGTGTTGTTCTCCTCCTGGGCGGTGATGTGGACGCTCCAGCCACCTCCGCTGCACCAGCCGCACCAGCTGGCAAGGCAAATATGGAGTCAGGAGTAGGTGAGACTCTCTTGCACAGTTGTTCCGCTCTGATCTCTGGAGCGGGCGGTGGTTTGGGGTACTCGTCCCCAAAGACCATCTCTCCCCACTTGGGTCGCAGTTCTTTTGCCATGCTGCTTGCTGTGATCTGACTCTGGTTGGATCTTGTTCAGAGCTGGCTTGAACTGGAGAGGAGGCCGGAGTAATGAGGGAGGAGTCTTTACTCCCTATACTTGCAAACAGAAAGTTCCCGGTGGGACGGGCTGGTTTTTCCCACTTCTGAGGGGCAGCGTATCTTCACTTTCCGGCTCTTGAGGGTGCGTATCGTCATTTTCCCGCTTCGGGGGGCCGGGGGAGGGGGCAAGAACAATGCGTACGTTGCGTACGTAGCATATGTAGCGTTAGCGTTCAAAATTTAATGAACATTTAAGAATAATACGAAGCAAATCTGTCAAAATCCGGATTCGCTTCAAAAAAATGGAAGATTCAATACGATTCTACGAAGCAGCGAATAAATTCGCTCATCTCTAACGCCATTCAGGAAAAATTGATTTGTTACCACGAAGCACAAGGAAATTCGGCTTTGTGGCAAACCGAATTTTCACTGAAATCAAATTCCACTTCGCCTGGATCACTTCGCTCAACACTACCCCAAAAGCCAATACCATGGCTACAGATGCCACTACTACCACCACCATCACAGCTATTCCTGGGGTCTGCAGCCTCCTCCTTCACTTCCTCCTCAGGGGAGTACAAACACTAACTGCTTTCACACAAGTTGTCAACAGTGAGTCTCTCATAACTATCTGCCGTAGGGCGTACTGGGTTTTTTTTGGCACTTCTTAGGAAAAAGGAAACTGCCTCACTAGGTTACCCAACTGGTGCTGCCACTATTTACATTATGGTTCTGGATCTTTCATTTGGAACCCTTCCATAGCCCTGCCATATTTTTGCATCTCAGATAATATTGTGCGCTACTCTGTGTATTGCTGTAGTAATCACGTATATGCTGGTTTGAGTATACTTAACAACCCCCAAAAAATGCACACATTGTGGAGATTAAATGAAACAGATTTAGGCCTACATTCATTAACACTCACAGGAAAGTAATTGTCCTAGCTTTGTATTGGTTTATAACTGATAACCTATATGCTGGTTTAGTTAAATTGAACAAGTCCCAACATTTTTAAATTTTAACCATGTGAAAATAGAATTCATGGAAACGGATGATTGAGGCCTGATGCTCAATTTCTCGTTATCACTCACAAGAAAGCAGGTGCCCTAGTTTGTGTATTAGAGTACTACTGACCACTTATATGCTGGTTTAATTAAATTGAAATTGAACCCCCCCCCAAAAAAAAAAAATAAAATAAAATAAAATAAAATAAAATTAAAAAAAAAAAAAAAAAAAAACGTGTGGAAATGGAATTCATGGAAACAAATGATTGAGGCCTGACCCCTGATGGTCAATTTCTCATTATTACTCACAGGAAAGTAGTTTCACTAGCCTGTGTATTGCTCTACTGATCATATATATGCTGGTTTAATTAAATTGAAATTGAACTCTCCCCAAAAAATGTAATGGAATTCACAGAAATGGACTATTGAGGCCTGACATTAATATTGCTTTAATACTCACAGGTAAATTGTTACCATAGCCTGTCTATTAGTGTACTGTTCACCTATATACTGGTTTAATTAAATTTAATCCCCCTCAAAAAATAAAATAATAAATTAAATAAATAAAATATAAAATGTGTGTGTGTGTGTGTGAAGATAATAAACAGATTTAGCCATCATATTTCATCACTAATGTATATGGTTTTTTAAACTAAAACAAACCTGAAGTTCTCACTAGTATTCTAGCTATGCTAGATTGATTGTAGAACAAATGTTGTACAGTTTTCACTTATTCCACATCCCCCGCTCACTCCCCCCAAGAAAGGATTTCTGTTAAAATGGGAAAACAAATGAAAGGATGTCCTTGCAGATAGCTGCTTGTGAGGTTTTCAGTAGATGAGGTTCTGCTAGAAGGCACAGCGGCCACAGCTCCTCACTCCTTCCCCCCTGGCTGACAGCTTCCCTGCCTCCATATTATACACACACAATTATTATTCTTCTTTGTTATTCTAGCCTTCCCCTTCACTGTTTCTGGCAGTATAATACAAGCTTGATTGTTTTCTGACTGTCCCTGATTGATTTTTCACTCTCCCTGACTCCCTAAGATTGTTTTTATGGAGACATTGTAAGACCCAACCACTCTCATTCACAGCCCAGCACAGAATAAGGTTCTGCTTGTTCTGCTAGGGCACCTCCCTGCCTCTTGCAGCGTTGATTGGCTCATCCAGGCTGTCTGTCAGCCTTGGAGCCAATCAGGGCAAGCTCTCCCCCTTAATTTCTCTCAGGGTCATGTAAGTACCCTTCTTCTTCTTCGCTAGTATTTTTTCTTCAGCCAACATGTGCTAAGCGCTGTTTTAGTGGATTTGTCCAAGATGAACCAGAAGTTCGGGCCGAACTGGTTGGCTCATCCTTAAAATGTAAATTGGAGCACAACATTTTAGTGCATGGATTAAAATGTATGAATACACACATCATCTGAAGAAATAAGATGTACTTCAGTATCTCTACTTTTTTAAGTAGTCAGCTATTCTAGTTAAGGACAAAAAGGACAACCATCCATGTTGAAGAAGAGTGGAGTATCCAAGATTTAGTGCATGTATTAGAGAAAAGTAAGAACCTTTTTAGAGTTATTCCTCAAGGACACTTCTTTTTAAAATAGGATTTGGCATACTTCACGGGAAACATCTACCATATAAGATAATAATATATCAGAGCAAGCTATTTTTGGATGATCAATATACGTAATATCATAAGATTGATTTCATGTAGCATAATGGTTTACCATTTATCCCTTCAGGTATAAATTTTCTGAAATGTTACTATGGACTTTTACATTATGTATCTCATAAGTGGCTCAAGATGTTATAATGAATTTTACAATGTTCTGCTGCCAGTCATACATGATCAGATATTTTTAATGTTACATGACACTTTTTTTGCTCTTGATTTATATATTTACAAGTTGAATGTAATGAACAAATAATAATAAAAAAGGTCCATATTTGTCACGACTGCATGGTTAGAATTCTAAAATGTTATTTGCTAACATACTTTGGTTTCTCTAGAAATCTGCTTAGAAACATCTGTTCTAAAGGTGGCCATACACATCCCTTATACATGTTCAACTCCCGTGTATGTGTATTCTGTGGGGAGAGCGGTGAGAGCTGCTGACAGATATTTCTGGAAGCGGCGTATCTCCTGGGAGAATAAAAGAATTAGGCGAAGATATTAATTTTGCCCAATTTTTCTCTACCCAGACATCATCTGTAGGGGAGAGTTGAGAGGTCTCCATACACATTAGAGCATCAGCCAAAACTGCTATTTTCACAAATGTGTAATGGGGCCTTAAAGAGGTTGTCCCACTTCAGTAAATAGTATTTATAATGTAGACAAAGTTAATACAAGGCACTAATGTATTGTGATTGTCCACATTGCCTCCTTTGTTGGTTTGACTTATTTTCCCAACAAATCAAAGACACGCATTTGCAGCAGTTCCAATCCCGGCCACCTCACATCTGTGTTGCAGCAGTGGCCTTAACCCCTAGAGACAAGCAGTGTATAATGTAATGGAAAAATGAATCAAGCCAACAAAGGAAGCAATATGGACAATCACAATACATTAGTAATTGCCTTGTATTAACTTTGTCTATGTGATAAATGCCATTTGCTGAAGTGAGACAACCCTTTTCATTGAGGGAATTTATTAAGACTGGTGGTTCTGACACCAGTCTTAATGAAGAAAACTCTGTGGTGCATGATACACCAAAAGAGGCACAAGCTTGGTCCTTACTGTCCACTTCCTCATCCCAGCTCGATTCACAGGGAATAGCTGCCAATAACTGTTTTTTATTTCTTGCCCCTTATAAAAAAAGTCATCAAAATAAAAACACCAAAACGTAAATGTGAGCCAAAGGTTCTCTGATGCCATACCATATTAACCTGATTACAACAAAGAGCTAACACAGAAGCTCTGCTTGCCTGATCTGAACAAGGGCTCAGCAGTTACTTAAAGCCAGGCCCCTGCTGTAAACAATGGCATAAGTGAAAACTGAGATGCCAGCAGATTAAATCCATTAGATTCTGCAGTCAATACTGACAGTCACATCTGAGGGGTTCACAGAGGGAGGGCCTCCAGCTCTGACCCCATTGGCTTCCAATGATACAGTCACTGGTTTCAATGATTGCCATGGCTCCTGGAAGCATTACAAAGGCCTCGGGCTCTGCCATGTATTGAAGCTTATGAGGCCCAGCCTCCCGTCTGGGTCTCATAGGCAACTGTCTGTGTGAAACTGACAGTGCCAATGCAGCATGTATTGTACCGCATTGAAAGAGTGAAAACACCCTCAATAGTTGAAATCCCATAGTGGGACAAAAATTAAATGTATAAAAAATGTTTTATAAACATAGAAAAATAAAAGTCTGAAGTGTAAAAAGAAGTGTCTCTTTTCGCTAATCCATCCCCTAAGCCATTTATGATTGTTGAAAAAAAAATAGACATGTTAGGTATTGCGGTATCCCTAATGGCCAGCTCTAAAACATTATCACATAATATATCCCATTAGATGAACACTCTAAAAAAAACTAAAACAACAATGGTGCCAGAACAACCACTATTTGGTCACCTCGCCTCCTAAAAAGAGTAATATCGAGCAATCAAAAATTACTATGTACCCCAAAATGGGACCAATGCAAACTTTACTTCATTCCACAAAAAAGAAGCCCTCACAAAAGACCATCGCCAGAAAAAAAATGGCTTTCAGAAAATGCTGATTTTTGTAAATGCTTTGTATAAAAGTCGTACAACGTTCAAAAAATGACAATATACAAAATTGGTATTTCTGTAATCATACTGACAAGCAAAATAAAGATAACATGTCATTTTTCCCGCACAGTGCACCTTACAATAACAGAACCCAAAAAGCAATGGTAGAGTTGCTGCTGTTTCCAGTGGCATAGCTGGAAATGACTGGGCCTCACAGCAAATTTTTAAATTTTTATATGTGTGTAAAAAAAAAAGCAAGTGATGCTTCCCATTGAAGTGAATGAAAGGCTGTTTTGAGACTTTTTTTGGACCTGATTTTGCGTAGATACGCTCCAAAATCAGCGCCAAAAAACTCAGTGTGAACTAGACAATAGGCTGTATTTACATCAGATTTTTACCCCAGGTTTAGCGTATACACATGACTTATATATTACACAGTTGCCTCAGACAGGCGTCATACAGTCGCATTTGTCACCATAGGCTTCCATTGTAAAAAAAAAGGTGGGTTCATATCATGCTTTATGCCTCCGTTTGATGTATACGTTACAAATAAAAGGAATACAAAAACGCAGCACACCACGTTTTTGTATCCTGCACAGTCCAGTAAAAAAACTTTTTTTTTTACAATGGAACTCTATGGTGAACGGATGGAACTGTATGGCATCAATATGATGCATACATTTAACGAATACTTTTTTGTATACGTTAAAAGCATGAGAAAAATGTGATGTGAACCCAGACTTAAATGTGGGACAAAAATGTGATGTAAACTAGCAGCGCATTGTACAGTTGTTGAAAAAACCATACTTGCCTGCTTTCCGCCGCTCCTTTCTGTGATCTTCCAGTCCCCATTACGTAAACGTTTGGGTGGATTGGGGTCATACATATGACTGGCCTCATAACAGTGTGTCCCCAAGCAGCGCATGGGTGCCCAGGGGACTGTGGCATCAGATGGGTAGGGAGCCTAGAGGACAGGGCATCAGATAAGTAGGAGGCCTAGAGGACAGGGCATAAGATGAGTAGGGGGCCTAGAGGATAGGGAATCAGACAGATAGGGGGCCTAGAAGACTGGGCATCAGATAAGTAGGGGGCCTAGAGGACAGGGCATCAGATGAGTAGGGGGCCCCCAGGACTGGGGGGGGGCAAAGGACAGCAGATGAATGCAGCAGGGGGGACAGGAACATGAGATGCAGCACAGCTAATGCTAGCAGAGCCTGGAATCTATGGGCTCCTGAGAGTGACAGACACAGGCTCTCCTTTCTGCAGCACTTCCTGTCACTGTTCAGTCTCCCCTCTCCCTCCTGTTATTGGCGACTACAGAGCAGTCTCTGTAGCAGAAGCTGGGCTGTAATAATAGTACAGGAGAGGGAGGGGAGACAGGAGCTCCCTGTAGCCAGGCTCCTCTATTAATAGTCTGTGCTGATGGGTGGAGCTTATCTCCCTGCTTTGCCCTGAGGACATTCTAGAGCAGTGAAGTGAGTGTAGAAGGGGTGTTGCCAGTCTGACACTGTTTACTACTGCTCCGGGCCCCTTGTCAGTTCAGGCCCCAAAGCAGCTGTTTCCCCTGCTTCCCTGGTAGCTACGGCACTGGCTATTTCTTTATCCAGCTTCCTTTAAAAAGTGAAATAAAAAAGTGATTGAAACACCATTGTACCCCAAAATAGAACCAATGATGTTGGCAACTCATCCCGCAAAAAATAAGCCCTCACACAGCTCAGTCGAGAAAAAAACAGACCTTCTATAAAACTACAACTCCCAGCATGCACATTTGCTTGGTTGTTCTTGTAGCTTATATAGAGTTGAATAGAGCATTCTGGGAACTGTAGTTTCAGAACAGGAGGTTGCTGATTATACAATGAGTTAAGAATATATCACTGGAGCGCAGTGATCTTTCTTAGCTTGACTGAGTAGTGCAGACCCCAACTTTGTTTACATAGATTATACAATATACCTAATTTACTAAAACTGTCTATAGAAACCCTGTATATTGACCATAGAAACCAATGAGAGCTTGTATTTTATATCTGGAAAAAGTATAAATAATAACTAATAATTAAATACACTGTATTGTGACACACTGTGATACTTGTAGTGCTTGGAGTAGGGTTTTCACCTCATTTATATAGACAATATAGACTCTGGCATTAATATTTTCTTTTGACGCACAAAGGTGCTTATATTAATGAGCGGCTACATACATCTGACATTTTGATCCATAGACCTTTTTCGAACTATTGCGGCAAGTGGAAGAAGTCATGAGAAAACCAATGCTGCTAGATATGAAGTGATGACTTTATTGTGCTCATAGGTATGAAGTGATAAGTGTATTACTATGTAACTAATCTCCCTTTATATGTATTAATTATATTACACAGTTCAATGTCTCAAGAAAGCATTATGTTTACATTGTATATGTCTTGCCTAGTGTATCCTTCCAAGCAGTACAAAATACATATCCAACAGAGATAAACCCAGAGGGCAGCTGTAAATGAAATGCCTTTACTATCTGTACTTGTAGTCCCCTGTTTGAACACTTACTTTTGTGAGAGGCAAATGAAAATCAGCAGGATATGACTTTTCAAATACTAATCATTCGACTAATGAGAAAGCCCCCACTCCCCTCATTATAAGGCACTTTTTCCTGATTACAGGAACCTACTGGGATTTGGCAACAAGGTCTGGGAGAAAATAATTTCAGTGATTGACACAGTTACCATTTAGACCTCTTCCTAACAAAACAAGAAAGTTTGTGAGATAAACTTTACAATTATTTATGCTTCTCCATAAAACCGAATAAACAAAGTGGTCAATAATCTAATTTGAAATAGACAGCAAGTTTTAAAATGCATTCATGGTTTTCTACACATACTAACACAGTAATAACATTAGTCCTTAAGTTTAATCCTATACTAAACATCTAATGATAAGTATAAAGATGAAAATTTGCTTACCAAAATTTTTCTTTCCTTTAGTCCAAAGGCAGCACAACCCAATGGGTTAATGTTTCCCTCCTCCCGTCTAGGACAGAAGAAAATGATTAGTAAATCAGACTAATTAACCCCCTATAAAGGAGTGCACACCCACAGGATAGATGTGTTTTTTATCAAGCAATAACTTTTACAGGGAGGGATACTTGTGCTGCCTTTGGACTAAAGGAAAGAAACATTTCGGTAAGCAAATTTTCATCTTTCCTTATCGTCCAAAGGCAGCACAACATAATGGGAATTGACAAGCAGTAATAAGCCAGGGGGATCCAAAATGCAGCCTAATAATCACTTGTTTGCCAAAGGCTGAATTGCAAGTACCCGATACCTCAACTTAATTATTTTGTAAAGATGCATGGAGACGACCATGTAGAGGCTCTTCATATTAGATTTTTTTTTCTCTCTCTCTCTCTCTGCCCAAGCGACTAAGTGGACAGGGTTGAGTGTGTTGTAACTCCATCCGGTAACTGGAGTAACTTGAAATCTAGAAGCAGTATTCTTAATTAGGGATGAGCGAACCGAACCGTAACGAACCAGATTCGTTACGAACTTTACCGAACGTTCGGTTCGTCCCCGAACCGAACTTTCGTCAAGTTCGTATGAATCAGGTTCGTAAATAAAGTTTACTTTTTCCACAGAATAGACCAGGATACAAGGGATTATTTATTACTCCTACAATCCCTTGTATCCTGGTGTGACCCTCGTGTCAAACCACCCTTTTGGGAGGAGAATGGCCGAGATGGGTTATTATTTTCGTTCGTCCGAACGTTCGTTCGGACGAGCGAACAGAACCGTAACGAACCAGATTCGTTTAAGAACTTTTAAGACGAATCTGGTTAAAATAAAAACGGCACATCAAATGCGTACATATTCAGTTAAGTAGCGTACCTTTGACAACGCTAGACTGTATGTTCGTTATTTGTGCGGGAATGTTCGCATTAGCGTACGTATTAGTGTAGATTCTCAAATATGCGTATATTCGTTCGTATAAGGTTCGTTTTAGGTTCGGTTCGTACGAATCCGAACTTCAAGAAAGTTCGCCGAAGCGAACCGAACCGAACTTTTCAAAAGTTCGCTCATCCCTATTCTTAATCCAAGCAGAGTGGGCTTGTTGGGTTTTTATGCTTCTCTATAAGCTGTTGGTCACCCGACCTGAAGGACCCTGGATCTCCAATGATCAGTAGATGAAGCTTGTCTTGATCAGCTGAATGAGGAATCTGAAAGATGAATTTCTTAATGTACATTCATGTTAGATGAGAGATCTAGAAGGATCTAGAGCAACAACCTTAAAGGAGAGTCCTCTTGATGAACCTTGAGATATGGATCTTGTATTTCCACCATCTTCTTGGCTGATGAAATTGCCAACAGAAATAAACCTCCCAAATATGAACCTTAGAGGAGCTTCTGTAAGAGGTCTAACCAGGGTGTAAAGAACAACCTGATTCCAGGCTGGAATTGGAGGCTTAACAATTAATTTAAATTGAAGAAAAAGCATGAATGCACAAAGGCATAAGTGGCAGCCCTGAAATGCAACCTAAAGTGGAAAAAGAAAGCAAAGTTTTCCACCACAACATCAGTCCTGAACCAAAAATTCTAGGCTGTGAACTGAGCATGTTTGGTGCGGAAGCTGTAGGCCTGCTTGATCGAGAAGGACTGGCTGGACTGTATGTTCAATAATTTCCTCTGGCAAATTGTACCAGTGAGGGATCAAGCCCTCCAGGCTAGATGAGCGCTACAGCTATGGAGGAAACTCACATCCCACTTCCCTGAACACTCAGGATATGAGGGAAATCGAGGAAAATTTGATTGAACAATTCCTGTCATCTATTCTTCTGATGGATCCACCTGATTCAGGAGCAGAAAAATTGAGCTTAGTATTGGAGACTGACCCCATTGCCTCTAAATGGGATACCCCATCTACATATGATGTGATAAAGGTACTGTTGCTGAGACTTTAACTGAGACCTACTTAACTGCTTCTCCTGAACCCTCAGAATACCTTGAACGGGGAAGAGTACTTCCCGACCAGTGCTATTGGAACAGCCAGAAACAACAAACTTGTTCAGTATACTCCGGACAAAGCCATCCAACAGGATTTCTCAAGATTCTGGCTTGACTACCACAAGATGACCCAGGCTTGATAAACCTTGGTTCTTCCTGAACAAAGCTGTTTAGCAATGTAGAATAATGGCCAGAGCTTCTATCGAAGAGGTCAGGGATTTTTACATTTGTGGACAGAGAGGCTTCTGGACTGCTCTGATAGCAATCTTGACCAGCAAAGGAGTGGCAGATGTACAGGAGATGCTGGGGGAGCCCTATTAAAATATTGCTGTGGGCGAGAGGCTGCCTGGCCTGCTCCCGTTATTCCCCGTAACTCCACTCGCCCTTGGTGATGGGACCTTAAGCATCACATACACCTCTATTTCTGGATCTGCTCCAGTGAGAGCCAAGCAACCAGTTCCTAGAGTTTACCTGGAATCTAAGGGTCAGTGAATTGAAGATAAGAAAAATCTGGTGAGAGCCGGCACTGAGAGCCTGAGATGGGTAGCAGTAATGTGATATAAGTGAATATGGAATCTAAGCCATAAAAACGACCTGCTGGTGCATATTGATAGAAACAGCAAAACAATCAAACTTCTTCCGAGAAGGTAAATGATTAGACATGTCAGGTCTAACCTCCATCATACCATTGGTCTCGGTGGTGCAACCCCTCTTGAAAATACCCAGAATTCCCTGGGATAGAGGTCAAGATCTTACTATTAAGACACGAAAGAACCATCATATAAGGCTCATGAAAGGTCTAATTATTTGCCTTGGGGGGCAATTTCCACTAAAGATAGTAACCTGGATACAAGATTCTATCCAGGAGACTGACGAAATACTAAAATTATGATGTCTCTGTAGCCTAAGAGGAGTATTGTGGAAATTTTTTTTTTTTTTACCAAATAGGGCAGGACTTAACCTAACCTAGACTCCACTGACCGCGGCAACATGCACACTAGCGGCAGCGCTTACATTAGACTCCAATGACCAGCGGCAGCAAATGCAGTAGTAGACCACAGAGTGGCTGGTGGCTGCATATGAAGTAGCAGACCACAGAGTGGCTGGTGGCAGCATATGAAGTAGCAGACCACAGAGTGGCTGGTGGCAGCATATGAAGTAGCAGAAAACAGAGTGGCTGGTGGCAGCATATGAAGTAGCAGACCACAGAGTGGCTGGTGGCAGCATATTAAGTAGCAGACCACAGAGTGGCTGGTGGCAGCATATGAAGTAGCAGACCACAGAGTGGCTGGTGGCAGCATATGAAGTAGCAGACCACAGAGTGGCTGGTGGCAGCATATGAAGTAGCAGACCACAGAGTGGCTGGTGGCAGCATATGAAGTAGCAGACCACAGAGTGGCTGGTGGCAGCATATGAAGTAGCAGACCACAGAGTGGCTGGCGGCAGCACGCATGGTACGCCGCAGAGTGGCCGGCGGCAGCACGCATGGTAGGCTGCAGAGTGGCCGGCGGCAGCACGCATGGTAGGCCGCAGAGTGGCCGGCGGCAGCACGCATGGTAGGCCCGCAGAGTGGCCGGCGGCAGCACGCATGGTAGGCCGCAGAGTGGCCAGCGGCAGCACGCATGGTAGGCCGCAGAGTGGCCGGCGGCAGCACACTGAGCAAAAGCTTCTGACCGCTGACAAGTAAATCCTTCCACAACCTCTGCACCACACAATTAGTAACATAGTAACATAGTAACATACATAGTAACATAGTTTGTAAGGCCGAAAAAAGACATCTGTCCATCCAGTTCAGCCTGTTTTCCTACAAGTTGATCCAGGGGAAGGCAAAAAAAAACCCCTGTGAGGTAGAAGCCAATTTTCCTCACTTTAGGGGGAAAATTTCCTTCCCGACTCCAGTCAGGCAATCAGAATAACTCCCTGGATCAACGACCCATCTCTAGTAACTATAACCTGTAATATTATTACCCTCCAGAAATACATCCAGGCCCTTCTTGGTGCAGACATTACCTATATTGTCCATAGTTGGTGCAGACATCTTCAAGATTCATGGATTACTCTGTAGAGTTCTATATTTGTAACATTTCATTCCGCTCACACATACAGTCACAAAAGAGCCGCTCCAGGACACAAGATCCTTAAGCTGCTGTGATTATGCCATTCTAGTGCTTGGAGAGCCTGAAACAGAGAAATATGTCAAACATGGTAGGCCGCAGACATTAGTAGTTTAGGAACATCCGCTGCATATGAGAACTTACCAGGAACTCCAGGATAGATCTCAGCTCAATCATCCCATGGAACACCCGATGGGGAAATTAAATCTGGAAACCACTTCCAGAATGGTATGAATGCAGTTAATTACTGGAGACCACCTCCAGCTCTATAACCTGCATATAACTCTGGGTACATACTTCCAGATCAGACATGTTAAGCGGTTAGTCAGGAGACTCCTCCAGCTCTATATCCTGCATATAACTCTGGATACACACTTCCAGATCAGACATGTCAGCGGTTGGTCCAGGAGACACCACACCGGACATTCTTATGGCACTTCATGGTATAGTCTGGAGACACTTCCAGTTATGTAATATCAGGCTTGACAACCATACTGGCCTTCACAGCAGCAGCAGGAGCCTCTGTATGTGTGAGCTTCCTTGTCCTAGACAGAAGAAAAAACACATCTATCCTGTGGGTGTGCACTCCTTTATAGGGGGTTAATTAGTCTGATTTACTAATCATTTTCTTCTGTCCTAGACAGGAGGAGGGAAACATTAACCCATTGTGTTGTGCTGCCTTTGGACGATAAGGAAAGATTAATACACCTTCACTATTAATGATAATTAGAGGTGAACAAATCCATTTAAAAATTCAGGAATTCAATCAGAATTTTCCAGCAAATGGTTAGAAAAAATGTGAATTTGGTGTGATTTGTTTTGGGAGAATAGAGAGAGAAAAAGACAGAAAAGGGAAGAGAGACAGAGAGAGAAGAGAGAGTTTTCCAGGCAATTGGCAAACTTGAGTTTCAGGTCAACAGATTTTGATGACAGATTCGGCCCTCAATCGAATTTTAAAACTTGACCCATCTTTAATAATGATTACGCTATTATTCTAGGTTTTAAGAATATTATTTATTCCACAGCAGTTACCATAGTCCTCAAAATAATGAACATACTTATGTTTTAATTGAAAGAATGAAGCATCTAATAAAATAAAAACACATATTCTAATATGTCATAAATTCCAGTCAGCAGTAGTTTCTGCTCCCACTGACAAAGAATAAGAAGGAACAACCATAGTCAGTCTTTTTAAATACCTCCTTTTATTTTGCATTCCACTTTTGAGTCTTAGGTATGTCTTACATTATGGAAAATAAGTAAGAAGTTTTTCAGCCTACAAAAAATGGAGAGGTCTGTAATTTTTATCATAGGTACACTTCAACTGTGAGAGACAGGATCTAAAAAAAGAAAAAAATCAGATAATCATATTGTATGATTTTTACATAATTAATTTGCATTTTATTGCATGAAATAAATATTTGACACAGTAGAAAAAACAGACCTTAATATTTGATACAGAAACCTTTGTTTGCAATTACAGAGGTCAGACGTTTCCTGTAGTTTTTGATCAAGCAGGGATTTTGGCCAACTCCTCCATACGGATCGTCTCCAGGTCATTCAGTTTTCAGGGCTGTCTCTTGGCTACATTGAGTTTTAGCTCCCTCCAAAGATTTTCGATTGGGTTCAGGTCTGGAGACTGGCTAGGACCTTGAAATGCCACTCCTTAGTTGCCCTGGCTGTGTGTTTCGGGTCATTGTCATGCTGGAAGACCCAGCCAAGACCCTTCAATGCTCTTACTGAGGGAAGGATGTTGTTGGCCAAAATCTTGCAATACATGGCCCCATCCATCCTCCCTTCAATACGGTGCAGTCGTCCTGTCCCCTTTGCAGAAAAGCCTCCCCCCCAAAGTATGATGTTTCCCCATGCTTCATGGTTGGGACAGTGTTCTTGGGGGTTGTACTCATCCTCCTTCTTCCTTCAAACACGGCGATTGGAGTTGATACCAAAAAGTTATATTTTGGTCTCATTGAACCACATGACTTTTTCCCATGCCTCCTCTGGATCATCCAGATAGTCATTGGTGAACTTCAATTGGGCATGTGCTGTTGTGAGGAAGGTGACCTTGCGTGCCCTGCAGGATTTTAATCCATGACAGCATAGTGTGTTACGATAATATTTGAGACTGTGGTCCCAGGTCCTCCCCTGTAGTTCTAGGCTGATTCCTGACCTTTCTCAGAATCATCCTTACCTCACAAGGCGAGATCATGCATGGAGCCCCAGACTGAGGAAGATTGACAGTCATCATGTGTTTCCTCCATCTTCTAATAATTTCACCAACAGTTGTTGCCTTCTCACCAAGCTGCTTGCCTATTGTCCTGTAGCCCTGTTGTCTCTCACAGTTGAAGTGTACCTACAGTATGATCAAAATTACAGACCTCTCCATTCTTTGTAGGTGGGAAAACCTTGCAAAATCGCCAGTGTATCAAACACTTATTTTCCCCACACAGTATGTGTGTAACACCCTATATACACCATTACAGATGAGCGAGTAGTGTTCGATCGAGCCGGTATTCGATCGAATACTACGCTATTCGGCATACTCGATTTCAATAGAGTATAACGGCGATGGCGCACTTAGAATTCGTTTCCCCTCCCACCTTCCCTGGCGCTCTTTTTCCACCAATCACCATGACAGGCCCGCGGAGCACGCTGGCAGCGCGAAAACGGCGTCTACATGGATTGGCTGGAAAAACCATGTGACCTCAAATATTAAAAACTCAGCTCTTCCTGCTCATTCGCATATGCTGCGTGAACTTAGTCAGGGACAGAGGCTGGAGAAGGGAGAGATAGGTTTTAGCTGTTGGACAGGCAGGAGCGTGATTAAAAGCCCTTATCAGGGCTACTATAGTGCAGTACAGTGATAGCTTTACTACAATATACACTCTGCAGAGAACGGCTGCTGTATTCAGGGATAGCTGCTGGAGTAGGGACAGAGAGAGGCATTAGTGGTGTATTAGGTGCTCTGCTACATACCAAACTATATTTGGCACTACTGTTCTGCGTTCTTTTTGGCTGCAAAACCCTGTTATATACCTAGTGTGTATATGCACCATCTGATCTGGCAGTATACGGCTGTGAATTTTTTTTTTTTTTTAAATACAGTTTATTTGGCTCTAGTGTTCTGGGTTCTGTGTGCCTGCAATACCCTTTTTGTATACCAGGTGTAAATACCCACCGTCTGACCTGTTAGTACACGTCTGTGTACCTAGAAATAAAAAAAAAAGGCCTTTTCTTTGGCACCTGTACTGTGCGTTCTCTTGCAAAATAATTTTATATACGTGGTGTTAATACCCACCGTCTGATCTGTTAGTACACGGCTGTGTACCTAGAAATATAAAAAAAATAGGCCTTTTCATTGGCACCTGTACTGTGCGTTCTCTTGCAAAATAATTTTATATACGTGGTGTTAATACCCACCGTCTGATATCTGTTAGTACACGGCTGTGTACCTAGAAATATAAAAAAAATAGGCCTTTTCATTGGCACCTGTACTGTGCGTTCTCTTGCAAAATAATTTTATATACGTGGTGTTAATACCCACCGTCTGAACTGTTAGTACACGGCTGTGTACCTAGAAATATATAAAAAATAGGCCTTTTCATTGGCACCTGTACTGTGCGTTCTCTTGCAAAATAATTTTATATACGTGGTGTTCATACACACCGTCTGATCTGTTAGTACAAGGCTGTGTACCTAGAAATATAAAAAAAATAGGCCTTTTCATTGGCACCTGTACTGTGCGTTCTCTTGCAAAATAATTTTATATACGTGGTGTTCATACACACCGTCTGATCTGTTAGTACACGGCTGTGTACCTAGAAATATAAAAAAAAATAGGCCTTTTCATTGGCACCTGTACTGTGCGTTCTCTTGCAAAATAATTTTATATACGTGGTGTTAATACCCACCGTCTGAACTGTTAGTACACGGCTGTGAAGGCAAAATATTGTAACAAAAAAAAAAATGCGGAGGGGGGCTAGCGGAATCGGACGTGGACGAGGACGGGGGCGCGGAAATGCTGTTGGTGGCCTTGTTGAAGCCAGTGGGGATACAATGCGTGCTGGTGAGGGTCAGCCAGGATCCCACTCATCCAGAATCCCTGCCTTTATGGGACAGTTAAGCAGGGGGCGGGTTACACCGCTGTTGAGGCCTGAGCAGGTTGAACAGGTGGTGCAATGGATAGCCGATAGCGCTTCCACACAGTTGTCCACCAGCCAGTCATTCACACAGTCTCACTCTGACCCTCCTTCCTCCACACCTGGCCAACAGAGTCATCCCACCATTGACCCCTCCCAGGAGCTCTTTTCGGGTCCTTTTTCAGATGTGCCGGAAGAATCCCTGGAGCTAGCAGAGGAATTTGTTTGTAGTGATGCCCAAACACTTGAGTATTCGCCATCTCCTGCTGATGTGGACCCTGAACCAGCATCTGTTATCATGAGCGATGATGATGATGAGACGCAGTTGCCATCAAGGGAGGCTGTTGGAATGTCCAGTGGGCAGGAGGAGGAGCAGAGTGAGGAAGTGGAAGAGGAGGTGGTGGATGACAAAATGACCGACCCCACTTGGCCAGGGGTGATGTCCAGCGGGGAAAGCAGTGGAGAGGTGGTGGTCTGCGCAGCACCGAAAAAGGCAGCAAGAGGCAGAGGGATGTCCAGAGGCAGAGGGAAGTCCAGAGGCAGAGGGATGTCCACAGGCAGAGGAATGTCCACAGGCAGAGGAATGTCCACAGGCAGAGGGATGTCCACAGGCAGAGGACAGTCCAGACAGAGAAGTGAGGCCACAGTCAGCAGGGCCGAAGCTGTTCACGGCAGCGGGCAGTCGCGCGAAGCTCCCCCATCGAGGCCTCGTACTTCTGTGGTGTGGAGATTTTTTAATGTTTGTGTGGATGACAAACTGAGCGCGGTTTGCACACTCTGCCACTCAAAACTGAGTAGGGGCTCTGAGAAGAGCAATATGACCACCTCAGGCATGCGGCGTCACTTGGAAGTCAAGCACTGGGCTGAGTGGGAGAGAGCAAACGCAATACAACCTGCGCAAGGTCTTCCTGCCACTGCCTCTTCCCCTTTATTGTGTGCTGCCACTGCGGTCCAGACCTCCAGCCAGGACACCTCCACATCTGCCTCTGCCTCGGCTACTTTGGGGCATTCTCCTTCAGCCTCCCCTTCCCCCGCATCTTCGCCTGCACCTTCACACTCCTCGTCCCATCAACTGTCCATTTCGCAGGCGTTTGACCGCAGGCGGAAGTACGCCTCGAGTCACCCCCAAGCCCAAGCCTTAAACTGCCACATCTCCAAACTGCTGGCCCTGGAGATGTTGCCGTTTAGGCTTGTGGAGACGCAGGCCTTCCGCGACCTGATGGCGGCTGCCGCACCTCGCTATTCCGTCCCCAGCCTCCACTACTTTTCCTGGAGTGCCGTCCCCGCCCTGCACCAGCACGTGTTGCGTAACATCAGGCGGGCCCTGAGGTACGCAGTCAGCGCAAAGGTCCACTTGACCACCGACTCGTGGACAAGCGCTTGTGGCCAGGGACGCTACATCTCTTTGACGGCACACTGGGTGAATGTTGTGGAAGCGGGGACGGGGTCGCAAACAGAGACGGCCTACCTACCACCCACGCCCAAGATTGCCAGCATGGGTTCTGATATACCCCCCTCCTCCTCCTCCTCCTCCTCCTACTCCTCTGCCTTAACATCGCCCTCAGCCGCTAGCTGGAAGCATTGCAGCACTGGCGCGGGGAGACGTCAGCAGGCGGTGCTTAAACTCATCAGCTTGGGCGACAGGAAGCACAGCGCCCCAGAGGTGAGGGACGCCATATTGCAGCAGACGGAGATGTGGCTGTCGCCGCTGCAGCTAGGACCAGGCATGGTCGTGTGCGATAAATGCCGTAACCTGGTGGCGGCTCTGGAGCTTGCCGAACTCAATCACGTACCATGCCTGGCCCACGTTTTTAATCTGGTAGTCCAAAAATTTCTAAAGACTTACCCCAACCTGGCAGAGCTACTGGTGAAAGTGCGGCGCTTGTGCGCTCACTTTCGGAAGTCAACTGTAGCTGCTGCTAGCTTAAAAAAACTCCAGCAACGCCTCCATTTGCCTGAACATCGGCTGTTGTGCAACCTGCCGACTCGCTGGAATTCCACCTATTCCATGTTGGCCAGGGTGTGTGAACAGCAGAGAGCATTGATGGAGTACCAGATTATGAATCCACGCGTGCCTCCAACTCAGCTCCCTCAGTTTGCCAACCACGAGTGGCCATGGATGGCAGACATATGCGATGTACTGCGTATCTTTGAGGAGTCCACCAAGAAGGTCAGCAGCGAGGACGCTATAGTGAGCGTAACCATCCCGCTCCTATGCGTCCTTAAAGAATCGCTCATCGCAATAAGGGAGAACGCATTGCACGCAGAGGAGACGGGGGTAGGAGGAGACGCAACGGAGCTACACAGTCAGACCACACTTTTGTCTGCTTCTCGGTGGCAGTTGCAGGAGGAGGAGGATAAGGAGGAGGACGACGTGGAGGTGGCTGTGGAAGAGGAGGAGGATGCTGGCGGCGAGGGTAGCAGTCAGGCTGTGTGCGTCCCATTGGTTCAGCGCGGATGGGGCGGAGAGGAGGCGGAAGAGGAAGAGGAGGAAATGGCAAGTGATCCTTCTGGTGGGGGCAGTGACGTCATGCCTATTCAGAGTCTGGCATACATGGCTGACTTCATGCTGGGCTGCTTTTTCCGGGATACACGTGTTGTCCGGATAGTGGAGAACAAACTGTACTGGGTCTTCGCACTCCTGGACCCCCGGTATAAAGATAACGTCTCCTCTTTTATTCCGGTAGAGGAGAGGACGAATCGATTGCTGGAATACCAGAGGGAACTCGTGCAGAACATGATGGAGATTTTCCCACCCACCATCGCTGGCGGCAGAGAGGAGAGGGTCTCCCAGAGTCCCACAACATCGATCAGGCCCACAGCCACCAGGGGAACACTCTCCAAGGTGTGGGACACGTTCATGGCACCCCCTCGTGCAACTTCCATCACTGCGGGGCCCGCTATCAGCAGGAGGGACAAGTATCGGCGGATGTTGCGGGAGTACCTGGCAGACCGTACCCCTGTCCTCCCCGATCCCTCGGCGTCCTACACTTACTGGGTCTCCAAGTTGGACACGTGGCTGGAACTGTCCCTGTACGCCTTGAAGTACTTGCCTGCCCTGCCGCCAGCGTGCTATCAGAAAGGGTGTTCAGCGCAGCCGCCTGTCAACCGACAGTGCCGACAGGCTGACGCTAATCAAAATGAACAGCAAGTGGATTGACCCGGACTTTGCTTCTCCAACAGTGGAAAGCAGCCAAAAGTGAAGTGCCATCTGTATGAAGTGCCATTTCCTCCTCCACCTCCTCCTCTTCCTCCTTAACCGCCGTAGAATTGCTCCGTAAAAAAAAAAAATATATATTTATGGCTCACCTCTTGGGCCTAAAACAATTTTTAAGAGGTCTCACCTCTTGGGCCTACAAACAATTTTTAAGAGGTCTCACCTTATTAGCCTCAACACAATTTTTAAGAGGTCTCACCTCTTTGGCCTCCACATAATTTTTAAGAGGTCTCACCTCTTGGGCCTCCACATAATTTTTAAGAGGTCTCACCTCTTGGGCCTACAAACAATTTTTCTCATGGCTCACCTCTTGGGCCTACAAACAATTTTTAAGAGGTCTCACCTCTTGGGCCTCCACATAATTTTTAAGAGGTCTCACCTCTTTGGCCTCCACATAATTTTTAAGAGGTCTCACCTCTTGGGCCTACAAACAATTTTTCTCATGGCTCACCTCTTGGGCCTACAAACAATTTTTAAGAGGTCTCACCTCTTTGGCCTCCACATAATTTTTAAGAGGTCTCATCTCTTTGGCCTCCACATAATTTTTAAGAGGTCTTACCTCTTGGGCCTCCACATAATTTTTAAGAGGTCTCACCTCTTGGGCCTCCACATAATTTTTAAGAGGTGTCACCTCTTGGGCCTCCACATAATTTTTAAGAGGTCTCACCTCTTGGGCCTCCACATAATTTTTAAGAGGTCTCACCTCTTGGGCCTCCACATAATTTTTAAGAGGTCTCACCTCTTGGGCCTACAAACAATTTTTCTCATGCCTCACCTCTTGGGCCTACAAACAATTTTTAAGAGGTCTCACCTCTTGGGCCTCCACATAATTTTTAAGAGGTCTCACCTCTTGGGCCTACAAACAATTTTTCTCATGGCTCACCTCTTGGGCCTACAAACAATTTTTAAGAGGTCTCACCTCTTTGGCCTCCACATAATTTTTAAGAGGTCTCACCTCTTGGGCCTACAAACAATTTTTCTCATGCCTCACCTCTTGGGCCTACAAACAATTTTTAAAAGGTCTCACCTCTTGGGCCTACAAACAATTTTTATTATGGCTCACCTCTTGGGCCTTAATACAATTGTTAAGAGGTCTCACCTCTTGGGCCTACAAACAATTTTTAAGAGGTCTCACCTCTTCGGCCTACAAACAATTTTTATTATGGCTCACCTCTTGGGCCTTAATACAATTTTTAAGAGGTCTCACCTCTTTGGCCTCCACTTAATTTTTTCGAGGGCTCACCTCTTGAGCCTCCACATAATTTTTTCGAGGGCTCACCTCTTGGGCCTCCATATAATTTTTTCGAGGGCTCACCTCAAGCTAACTTTGCGCACTCATTAAAATATTTTCACAACAAGGACCTAAGAGCCCTCGTTGGGAGAGCTTTGTGTGGTTGCCTGTTATAGGGAAGAGATGCGGCCCTGCGGGCTCTAGCCTGCCTTCTCCATGAGCCTCTGGCCAGCCCACGGCCTCTTCCTGCCTTTTGCGGTCCTACGCATCCCTCAACATCCCCACTGCTTTACCTGCTAGACATGACACTGGGCCAGGTCGGGTCACTGACTTCGTCATACTCAACCACCTCCTCTTACACTGCCTCACTTTGCTCCAACAGCCTCCCTTGCTGGCAACTGTGTCTCATCATCGTCCCTAATCATTTTACACTTTAGTGCCCGTTCCACACCACCATCAGCTAGAGATGGAGCTTGCTCCAGTGTTTGGGCATCAGAACAAACAAAATCCTCAGATAGCTCCTGCGATTCTTGCATGGGTGGGAACACTGGGTTGATAACATTGGGCAGGGTGGGAGGAAGGAGGGTCAGAGTGAGGTCCCTGCAGTTTCTGCAGGCTATCGACGAGACTGGACTTTGTGGACTTGACTGAGTGGTGGACAGATTTAAAAGGAGAATCTAGAAGGAGAAGGAGGGGTTTGCCGAGCTGTCTGTAAGGGTTGCGGAAATCCAGACAGAACCAAGGCCCAAAACTTGGGTGGGGGTAGCAGGTTTGCCCGTCCCCGCCTCCACAACATTCACCCAGTGTGCCGTCAGGGAGATGTAGCATCCCCGGCCTTAAACCAAAGTGTTGGTGGTCAAATGGCCTTTTGCAGTAACCGTGTTACTCGGGCGTGGATGATGTTTTGGGACATGTGCCTGGGCAAGGCAGGGATGGCACAGAGGGAAAAATAGTGATGGCTTGATTGCTTTCCCCCTTGCCTATGCCATCTGTGGTTGTCATAGGCAACGTGATTTTAAGGGGTGCAGAATTTTATCTTCTTTTTTGTCTAGTTTGGCTTGGGGTCCATGGCAATGTAGAGGAAAGAAGGTTTCCTTGTATGGTCTCACTTTACAGAGAGGTTACATTGTCTTTGGAGTGTATTGTTGAGAGGCTGTGATAGTGGCGTAATAGTGCGACTTGGGCGCGTTATATGCACCCAGACATGCTTCCCCTGCTGTCCCAGTTGCATTCCAGCAGTGTTGGCATCCTTTTCTGAGGTTTCAGGGTGGACTTGGTGACCTCCAAGTGGTCGAATTGAGATTTCCAAGTGGCGAGCATTTTTTTCCCATAGACTTTAATGGGATTCGATATTCGGTCGAATAGTCGAATTTCGCGGTCTATTCGAATCGAATTTCGAACTTTCGAATATTTCACTACTCGCTCATCTCTATACACCATGAGATCTAATAATGAAAAGTTGATTTAAAGCAATGCTAGAGGGACTGGCAGGGCATATGCTCCTTGGGCTGGATGCCAGAGGGGACACCAACAAGTAATAAAAATGATTAACAAGAACAAATGAGTAATTAGCGCTCTGTATAATGTTTTTTATCTGAAATGTAAGGGGTTGTCTGGCTATAAATATATATATATATATATATATATATATATATATATACACTCACCGGCCACTTTATTAGGTACACCATGCTAGTAACGGGTTGGACCCCCTTTTGCCTTCAGAACTGCCTCAATTCTTCGTGGCATAGATTCAACAAGGTGCTGGAAGCATTCCTCAGAGATTTTGGTCCATATTGACATGATGGCATCACACAGTTGCCGCAGATTTGTCGGCTGCACATCCATGATGCGAATCTCCCGTTCCACCACATCCCAAAGATGCTCTATTGGATTGAGATCTGGTGACTGTGGAGGCCATTTGAGTACAGTGAACTCATTGTCATGTTCAAGAAACCAGTCTGAGATGATTCCAGCTTTATGACATGGCGCATTATCCTGCTGAAAGTAGCCATCAGATGTTGGGTACATTGTGGTCATAAAGGGATGGACATGGTCAGCAACAATACTCAGGTAGGCTGTGGCGTTGCAACGATGCTCAATTGGTACCAAGGGGCCCAAAGAGTGCCAAGAAAATATCCCCCACACCATGACACCACCACCACCAGCTTGAACCGTTGATACAAGGCAGGATGGATCCATGCTTTCATGTTGTTGACGCCAAATTCTGACCCTACCATCCGAATGTCGCAGCAGAAATTGAGACTCATCAGACCAGGCAACGTTTTTCCAATCTTCTACTGTCCAATTTCGATGAGCTTGTGCAAATTGTAGCCTCAGTTTCCTGTTCTTAGCTGAAAGGAGTGGCACCCGGTGTGGTCTTCTGCTGCTGTAGCCCATCTGCCTCAAAGTTCGACGTACTGTGCGTTCAGAGACGCTCTTCTGCCTACCTTGGTTGTAACGGGTGGCAATTTGAGTCACTGTTGCCTTTCTATCAGCTCGAACCAGTCTGCCCATTCTCCTCTGACCTCTGGCATCAACAAGGCATTTCCGCCCACAGAACTGCCGCTCACTGGATGTTTTTTCTTTTTCGGACCATTCTCTGTAAACCCTAGAGATGGTTGTGCGTGAAAATCCCAGTAGATCAGCAGTTTCTGAAATACTCAGACCAGCCCTTCTGGCACCAACAACCATGCCACGTTCAAAGGCACTCAAATCACCTTTCTTCCCCATACTGATGCTCGGTTTGAACTGCAGGAGATTGTCTTGACCATGTCTACATGCCTAAATGCACTGAGTTGCCGCCATGTGATTGGCTGATTAGAAATTAAGTGTTAACGAGCAGTTGGACAGGTGTACCTAATAAAGTGGCCGGTGAGTGTATATATGTATAGTGAGGCAGTGACAGACCTCATACAGGTTAGAGGTATGGAGGCGGTGGATTGTTCAGTCCATACCTCTATTCCACCACAGGTGAGGTCAGCTGGGCTGTAATTAAGGAGGAATAAACCAACCCGCAGTGCACGAATCTGTGGGACATCTGGGAAACAGAGGACAGGAGAGGCCCTGTGTGGGCTCAGGCAGCTGAGGCACTACAAGGCTGAGGAAAGCCGGACCTTACCAGATGTGGGAATTGCACTATAGGTGAGGTAGGAATGATTTATGTGAGTTAGAGCTCAGACAGGCAGGTGTTTATTTGTTATGTTTATGTTGGTGCCTTGGCTGAAGAGCCAAAATAAAGAAATAAAGCTCAGTATGAACTTTAAACACCCTGTCTGAAGAGGAATTTGTCATCGCCGCCCCGCTTGAGAGAGCGATCCCTTAATATATATATATATATATATATATATATATATACACTATTCACAAAAAATGAGGGATATTTGGCTTGTGTGTGAAATTTCAGAATGGACCTTAAATGCACTCTAACCTTTACAGGTTACTTAATGTGACCTTCTCTAAACTTTTGAATGCACATGTCCAACTGTTCAATTTTTCAGTACTTTTTGCACAACTTTCTGTTCTCTAACAAGGAGCTTAATGAGAAAATTCAAAACAGGTGTTTGATCCAAGAATCATCCAATAAATTTCCTGGTTTAATTAAAATTGGTATTTAAACAGTCCTTCTCATCATGCTGTTCACATTTTAACATAATGAGACCAAGACAACACCTAACAATTGATCAACAGTACCTTATCATTGTGAGGCTTCAAGCAGGATGTTCTCAGATGGAATTCGCCACTGAGCTTAGAGTGTCACAGAGTGTCATCAGCTGGTTGAAAACAGAGATACATAGAGACTGAATGTCAAAAAGGAATAGAAGTGGACATCCTTTGGCCACATCCCACACTGATGACCGCTTCATTGCGAACAAAGCCCTGCGGCAGCGGTTGATGAATGCCACACAACTTCAGACACATTTAAGGGAGGTGAGAGACACCCATGTGTCACGTCAGACCATTCAAAACCATTTACATCTGCGGGGTCTGCTTGCTAAATGACCTGCACGGGTACTTGAGCACAGAAGTCATCATTTTGCATAGGCCAGAAGCATCTATGCTGGATGAGGGACCCGTGGGCCTCAGTGCTGTTCAATGATGAGATTTGCCCCACAGGTGGTTTTTAATCAGTGCAACTATAAAGCCGAGTGATTCGGCATGCATGTTAGTGTCTGCACTCCTGAACTAGGGGAGGCCTTTGTAGTACCAGAAATGGCAAAAGGCAAGTGGACATTACATGCATGTGTAACAAAACACCCCCTGATTATATGGAAGCCAAGACTGGCACGTAACAGGTAGGACGGAGTGTTAGGTTCCCATTCTGCAGAGACCACCTTGACGATTGTGGTGAATGGGCTCAGATAATTTTGTACAAAATGTATTTGCCAAGAGTCTCTAATTTATTAAACAAGCATAGCACGAGCTTTGGAATATTCTATCACTATGGCATTTTGTGCTTTGTCTGGTAGCGGTGTGCAGCTGCAATTTATGTATTTTCCTTTGACATGTATTTAGCCATAGCAACCAGCACCTGCACTCTGGGATGTGCTGACTGAAATTTCTTTTTTTTCTTTGCAAGTTTGTACTGGAGGTGTGGCTACTCCATTTGGTCATGCACTCCTGACCAGCCCATTTGCCCCACAGGTGGTTTTTAATCAGTGCAACTATAAAGCCGAGTGATTCGGCATGCATGTTAGTGTCTGCACTCCTGAACTAGGGGAGGCCTTTGTAGTACCAGAAATGGCAAAAGGCAAGTGGACATTACATGCATGTGGAACAAAACACCCCCTGATTATATGGAAGCCAAGACTGACACGTAACAGGTAGGACGGAGTGTTAGGTTCCCATTCTGCAGAGACCACCTTGACGATTGTGGTGAATGGGCTCAGATAATTTTGTACAAAATGTATTTGCCAAGAGTCTCTAATTTATTAAACAAGCATAGCATGAGCTTTGGAATATTCTATCACTGTGGCATTTTGTGCTTTATCTGGTAGCGGTGTGCGGCTGCAATTTATGTATTTTCCTTTGACATGTATTTAGCCATAGCAACCAGCACCTGCACTCTGGGATGTGCTGACTGAAATTTCTTTTTTTCTTTTTTTCTTTGAAAACAGAGATACTTAGAGACTGAATGTCAAAAAGGAATAGAAGTGGACATCCTTTGGCCACATCCCACACTGATGACCGCTTCATTGCGAACAAAGCCCTGCGGCAGCGGTTGATGAATGCCACACAACTTCAGACACATTTAAGGGAGGTGAGAGACACCCATGTGTCACGTCAGACCATTCAAAACCATTTACATCTGCGGGGTCTGCTTGCTAAATGACCTGCACGGGTACTTGAGCACAGAAGTCATCATTTTGCATAGGCCAGAAGCATCTATGCTGGATGAGGGACCCGTGGGCCTCAGTGCTGTTCAATGATGAAAGTCGATTCACGCTGCGCAGAAATGATGGCCGCCAATGATGTTGGAGACATCAAGGAGAGCGCTTATGAATTAGTCACTGTTGTCACCAGACAAGCCTTTGGTGGTGGTGTTACAGTGTGGGCAGATGTGTCTAGTTAATACAGAACTGCCTCACACTTTGTGACTGGTGCAGTGACAGGCCACTTGAATAACATTAGTAATCCAGTCATTGTGCCTCTGCATGAACAACACAGGCCTAACTTCATGGAAGACAATGCGCCAGCTCATCGAGGTTGCATCATTAGGGAACGACTGCTGCCGGAGACTGGAGCAGCTCAAATGGAGTGGCCTGCACTTTCTCCAGACCTAAATCCCATTGAAAACCTATGGGATCAGCTGAGTCGCCAGGTAGACACTTGTAACTATGTACCCCAGAACCTCAATGACCTGAGGGCTGCCCTTCAAGAAGAGTGGGATGCCATGCCTCAGCAGACAATAAGTGAACATCATTTTCAAGCTATAATAGATGCTCAAGGACACATGACAATTTATTGAGACATTGACATTTTATTTGGGGGTATACCCATCATTGTTGTTTGCTTTTGTTTCAATAAATGGTTTGAGATGATGAAATCCCTATTGCATGCTTCTGCTTAAGTGCCTTACTTTCTAAAAAAAAAAAACTACCCTCTGTACTGTAAGACACATGTTGCACATGTATTTTGAAATTTTTCCAAAGGCAAAAAAAAAAAAAGGCAAAAAATAGAACTGTCTGAATAGAACTGTCTGGGGATGCAGTGACACAGATTTTGGGCTAGTATTTCACATTTTCACTCAGATATTTAAAATGCTACCCACTGTATTGTAAGATACACATTGCACATGTCTATGGCTATTTTCTCAAGCATGTCTGGAAATGCAATGACATAGATTTTGGGCTACTGTTACATGTTATGACTCAGAGATTTCAAACCCTACCTTCTGTATTATAAGACACACGTTGCAAACTTGTATTCTTGTATGTACTTAGAAATTTAAAATACTACCCTCTGTATTGTAAGACAAATATTGGATATTGGACACGTAACTATATTACTGTCCCCCCCCAAAAAAAAAAAAAAAAAAAAGAACTGCCCTAACTGCCTTACTATTTTACATTATCATTCAGATATTTTAAATGATACCTTCTGTATAATAAGACATACTGTATGTTGAACGCTTGTATTCTGTATTGCTATATTTCACAAAAAAATTAAATTGAATGGTCTGGAGATGTCCTGACACAGATTTCAGTTAGAATTTCATATTTTCACTTTCAAAAACTATCCTCTGTATTGTACGATACACATTCCACATGTATTTGTATTTATTAAATCTATTTTCCCAAACCAAAAAGACATTTCAAATGCTATCTATCCTCTGGATGGTAAAACACAAATTGTACAGTTTTGTACAACAATATTTGTACAATGGTATTTCTGCTAAAATAGAAAAAAAAAGAAATGTTCTTCCAGGTAGCTGCTTTTGATGTTCTGCAGCAGCTGCAGCTGTGTTATAAGGCAGTAAATGCAGCTACAATACTCTGCCAGGTACATCCAGCTTCAGTCCCTCACTTTTTATTCCTGGCTGAAAGCTTTCCCTGCCTTTCCCTATTCTCCACAATTCTTTTTTCAAGCCTTTCTCTTCACTATCCTGGACACTAGAATAGAAGCTTGATGTGACTGTACACTGATCATTTTCTGTCAGACTCTGCTACACTCATCCACATTCATATCCCAACATAGATTGACTTCTACTCATTCTGCAAGGGCACCTTCCTGCCTCATTCAGCAATGATTGGCTCATCCAAACTGTATGTTGGCCTGTGAACCAATCAAGGCAAGCCCCCCCCACACACACACACACTTCCTTTCAGGGTCATCTGAGCATCCTTCTTCTTTCTTACTCGTGCTTTTTCCCCACTGACATATGCAGTAAAATGTCAGAAGTAAATCTGAAAAGTTTTGGGCTTGTCTGGCAGACAACATTTTGGGATGTTCATCACGAACCCGGTTCATTATGAGCGGATTTGTTCATCTCTAGTCTGAATACTTATATGAGAAATTTTAGTTTTTTCTTTTTAATAAATTTGAGAATAATTTCTAAATTTCTATTTCAATTTTTTTATTAAGGCGGATTAAGTGCAAATTGATGGGGAAAACCTGTGTTTTTTATTTCAGCACAAGGAAACACCAAAAAAATGTGAAAAATGTAAAGGTTCTCAAGACATTACAAATATACTGCATATTTTTCGATTACATATAGTTATAATGCCACAAATAGCATTTCTTGGCAATATACATATTAAATGTGGATGCCTGAGGAGCAGAAGGTTTTAATACGCCTTTACCTTTATTGTATGCAAAGTGCATGAGTTTTGTCTTATAATATTATAGGTTAAACATCTGTTTCCTCCAAAGCTGTTTGATAGACGATAAATGTTTGTAGATTGTAGAATGTTTCTTTAATTGAAAATGCATGCAGTGGGAAATATATCAATTTATGAAAAGAAATACTGTATTAGTTTAGAGAAAAAAGTAATAAAATAACAAAGGAAATAATCTATTTTTAAATTAAAACACAACAGTGTAAAGCAAGAATAGACAGAAAACATATATGCATATACACAATATTTTACTTAAAATATAACACATGTTGTGTTTGCCCCTATGCATTTGCATTTTGCCCCTATTGCATTTGGTTGTGTTTGTCCCTATGCTACCATGTGTTTGTCCATAACCTCAAAAAGGGAGAACTCATGATGACATACAAAACTTTTCAGGGAAATCTAAGCACATTTGTTTTATCCAAATTTATTCATACCTAAATCAAATCTGCCAACCAATTTATTATTGGACCTGAAAAAAATTTCAAGTGATGTGCTCATTTCTAATAATAATAACCATATTTTTAAAATCTATATTACATTTTCCTATTATATAAAATATTAAAACCATAATTATCAATCTTAGTTTTATATTTCCCTCGCCCCATACCACCTCCCTCACTCAGCATAAAAGAATAATACAATACATTTATCAGTATATATTGTAAGGGATCGCTCTCTCTCAGGGGGTCGCACTCACAAATCTTCCGACAAACAGGGGATTTTCACGTCCAAAATGGTGCTTTATTTTCGCTGCTTAGCACCAACACACATGGAAAACATGCAAATAAACACCTGCCGGTCTGGGCTCTACCTAATACATGTGTAGTCTATCTCACCTAAGGTAGATAGACTACTGTATTAGATGCGGCTTCCTCAGCCGTATGGTCCAGCAGCCTCCTGGCTGTGACCTCACTAGCACCTTTGGAGGGAGATGGTCCAGTAGTCCTCCTGACTCTTACCGTGTGACCCTCTATCCATAGGCGTCGCTGGGTCCCCCACACATCAGGCTATACAAAGCCTTGTGGCCCCTCAACCCTCCTGGCTGGGGCTACCCAGAGCCTCTGCAGGCTCCAACCTCTCAGGCTTCTTCAGCCTTATGGCCCCCCATCCCTCCCTGGCTGGGACCACACGGGCCCTCTCCAGGCCTGTTCCCTGGGGCCCTCTCTCTGTCTAACTCTCATACACAGATGAACGTTTTATCCCTCCGTGATTACAATAGCAGGCCTCACCTGCAACCTCCTCAGCTAACCACAATACCTGTAGTGGAAGGGTGTGGACTGGAAGACTCCCACTACCAACCTGTCTCTAAGTCCAAGAAATCCAGCCCATGTCACTTTAAACAAAATCTCCAGCAAGCTATGCTTTGCTGAAGCAACACCATTTCTGGATTCCAGTTATCTCACCCAGCTAAACTGAACAACGGGTGAGATACACACACCTTCCAGCACTTATACTGTACACATTACCACAATATACATATATCAATGCCAATAAAACCATTTCTCCCCAAATTTAGTTGACAATTATTTTTTTCCATATGCATGATTTTATTTACTTGCCCCTTCCAATCTTCCAAATAAGGAGATTTTTTTTGGATAACCAATAAAAAATAATTATGGCCCTGAAATATCAAGACTGACATGTGTTATACCGGTCTTGATAGGCCCTGCATTGCTGGAGCTTGCATTTAATTTATGATGAGGCACAAATGTCATCATGAATAAAATGCCTTCTCTCCCGTGTCCCAGACTGAAATAGATTTCAGTCATCATTTACACCAGTTTATGGTATAAATGATAATAAATGTGCTGGAGCAAATGGCCCTGAATATGCGCCACCCTCGCCATTCCCCTTTTTTCAAAACTGGTGAGGGCTGCGTAAAAACACCACTTAACACTAGATTTACAGCATTTCTAATAGTGGTTAGAAAGTAGCAACAAGTGAAAACTAAGTAATAACCAGCATGGGTTTACCAAGGAGAGAAGTTGTCAGACTAACCCAATTTGTTTTTATGAGGAAGCGAGTAGAAGCCTGGACAGTGGCGCGGCTGTAGATGTAGTGTTTCTGTATTTTGTAAAGGCATTTCATACTGTCCCTCATAGACGTATATTAAGTAAAATAAGGTCTATAAGCTTAGAAAGTATAGTTTGTAATTGGATTGAAAACTGGCTGAAGGACTGTGTTCAGAGAGTTATGGTCAATGATTCCTATTCAGAATGGTCCCGGGTTATAAGTGGTGTACCCCAAGGTTCAGTGCTGGGTCCTCTATTCTTTAATTTATTTATTACTGAAATTGAAGATGGGATTAATAGCACCATTTCTATTTTTGCACATTACACAAGCTATGTAGTACTGTGCAGTCTAAGGAACAGTTCCATATTCTGCAAGCTGACTTGAACAATCTGAGTGATTGGGCAACAACTTGGCAAATGAGGTTCAATGACGATAAATGTGAGTTATACATATTGGCAGTAATAATCTCTGTGCATTATATGTTCTAGGGGAGGTAACACTGGGGCAGTTACTTGTAGAAAACGATTAGGGTGTCCTTGTAGATGGTAGATTAAGTAACAGCATATAATATCAATCAACTACTTCTAAGGCTACAACAATATTTTCATGCATTAACTGAGGCATGGACTTGTTGGGCAATGATGTAATACTACCACTTTACAAAGCTTTGGTGTGGCCCATCTGCAAAATGCAGTTCAGTTCTGGGCAACAGTCTATAGAAAGGATGCTTTGGAACAGGAAAAAGTACAAAGGAGAGCAACTAAACTGATAAGGGGCATGAAGGGTCTTAGTTATGAAGAAAGATTAAAATAATTAAATATATTTAGTCTTGAGAAAAGATGTCTAAGGGGAGACATGATTTACTTCTGCCAGCTCCAGAAACATTTTGGCCACTGTCTGTTCCCTTAGAAGGGCCTGGCACCTGTCTGTCGGACATACTGTGCTGTGAGAGTAACTGTAAGGGTAAAATAGCAGTAGTGTCAGGGCGCAATTTCATCCCCAAAACAAGGATGAAAGGATGTATTTATATATAAGAGAACGTGAGCACCCCAAAATCTATAGTATCTGGCCACAATTTCACCCCAATTACACAAATACACAATTAGAGATGAACAGATATATTTATGTATAAAAGAACATAAGCACTCTAAAATCTGTAGTATCAGGCCACAATTTCACCCCAATTACACAATTAACGATAAACAGATTTATTTATGTATAATAAAACGTGAGCACCCTAAAATCTGTAGTATGAGGCTGAAATTTTACCATAATTAGACAATCAAGGATTAATGGATTGAATTATATGTGAAAGAAATGGAATATCCTAAATTCTGTAGTATCAAGCCGCAATTTCACCCTAATTACACAATCAAGGATTAACCCCAATAATACAATAATTAATGGAATTACTTATATGATATATATCAAAGAATGCAAACAACCTAAAATCTGTAATATTAGAACACTTTTTAACCCCAATTAGTGCCTCCCCAATCGGTCCTTGCTCTCTTCCCTATAGTGTGGATAATGCCTCCCTATTATATCCTTACACTATGAATAATCTGTCCCTGAACTGCTCAATAGTAATTTTTGGTGAATAAAGTCTTTCCTAATCACTGTCCCTAGTGCCTGTAACGTCTCTCCCTGCACTAAGTTCGTAGGAAAATGCAGAGACCGGGCAGGAGGATACTTTTTATAGGGCTATCTGCTGATTGCCTATCTGCATGGCATTATTAGTGCTCCCTCGTTCCTGGGCTTTTTAATTACTCTTTCTAAAATGTGCAGCAGCCATTTTAGAAAAAAATATGATTCGTTACCACAAAGCATGAGGAAATTCGAGTTAGAGAAGAATCCAATTTTTCCTGAAATTGGAATTGAATTCCACTTCGTCAACTTTGATTTGCTCATCTCTACTTGGAGCGTATGAAAGTTTTACAATATGTGTTTTGTTCGTATGCACACATGTTAAATAAAATGCTGAGAATCTAATTCACTTGTGAAAAATGCTAACAGTCTGGTGTTGGTTCACAGCTACTTGCTTTGCTAAATTCTATGCAGCTCTTTTTATTAGCAAAGTTCACTGCATTGTTATATCAGCAAATAACTTAAAATAACAAATTACAGATTGTTTGCAAACTGTAGCATTTGTTTAGCTTTTTTAGTTTACAAATGAAGTTACACTGTGAGAATTCAGGCTCAAGAAGGCTCCTTGAATTAAAATAATGAATTCTGTACTTGCTTCTTTCTTCCAGAATGTTTGATTAAAACATGGATTAAATAATATAGTAACTTAGATATATGATAATGGTCAAATACTGTTATGAGCAGCTGTTCATGCAAATATGCTAAACGCTAGTGAGTTATAAAATTAATTGGGAAACAATTATAGAATACAATAAAACAATAGAAATTATAATTGGCTTCTGCAGACCTTGAGTTTCCAAAGTCCTTATCAATTATCTACACTCTTAAATCCTTTTCACTGCTGTCTCCAGGAAGGCAAAATAGTTTGACTGTTACACAGACATAGAAAACTTCCAATCCTGTTATGAATGGAAATAAAAACCTTTTGCCTACAAAAATATGTTGTACATGTCTCAGCTATAGAGTATGTAAAATATGTATGGGCTGCTACACCTAGAGATAAGTTAGTAGATTCTACATTAATAGTGATGAGCAGACTGGTGGATGTTCTGGTTCCAAACTTGACCCCAACTTGACCCCAAACACCGAACCCCATTGACGTCAATGGGGACCCAAACTTTGGGGCTGAAAAATGGGGCTAGAGGGCTGCAAAAGGATCCAAAATTGGGATAAGAGCAGTACAATTTCTTTGCAAACAAATGTGGATAGGGAAATTACTTAAAATAATATAAAATACATAAAAATCAAAAATAATCATCTTGAACCAGGAGGCAGAGGTCCAAGTAGAGTAGGAAGTTGAGAAGGCTCTAGATGTGGTGGTGTGGGTGGAAGAGGCGGAGGAGGAAGCCAACATAGTTTTTGTGGGGTTTTTTTTCTTTATTTTTATTTTTTTTTAATTTGCCTGTCAATTCTGTGTGTGAACATTGTTTTGGGCTGCGGCTGGTATACTTCTCTACTCTGCCAATATAAGACATAATAATCTTGAGCAAGGAGGTGGAAGTCCAAGTGGAGGAAGAGGCAGATGAGGTGGAGGAGATAGCTAACAGTATTTTTAATTTTGCTTTGTATTTTTTTAAATTTTTTTCTTTTTGGTTTGTGGAGGCCCCAATACACTAGTAAATAGCAAAAAGAACGCAGAAAGTGCGCTGGAGTATAACAATGGCTGGGTGTGGCTGGTATACCTCTCTACTCTGGCCAAGGTACAGACAAGTCGTGTTGGATCCATGCCTGGTTCATTTAATTGAATGGGAGCTTGCCCTGTCCATGATCACCTCCTCCCCCGCCATGCTAAAAACACGTTTGCATGATACACTTGGCACAGGGCAGGCCAGCACCTCCAAGGCATGAAGGGTAAGCTCAGGCCATGTGCCCAATTTGGAGACCCAGAAGTTAAATGGGGCAGACCCATCAGTCAGTACATGCAGACATGTGCACAAGTCCTTTTCCACCATGTTACTGAAATGCTGCCTTCTGCTAAGACGGTCTGTATCAGATGGTGGTGCTAGATGTTTTGGCGTGCTGACAAAGATTTTCCATATTTCAGCTATGCTAACCCTCCCTTCTGATGTGCTGGCGGTGCCCCAGCTGCGTTGTTGACTTCCTCCTCCATCTCGTGCCTCCACTGAGCCCCCGCTGTCAGGTGGAAATGCAGTCCACCAGTGCGCACTTGTACTCGCACATCTTCTAATCTCACTCCAGTGTCAGAAGTAAGGACGGCACATTCTCCTTGTAGCAGGGATCCAGCAGGGCGGCCACCCAGTAATCAGCACTGGTAAGAATGAAGGCAACTCGGCTGTTGTTGTGCAGACACTGCAGGATGTAGTCGCTCATCTGTGCAAGACTACCCAGAGACAATGACAAGCTGTCCACGGTGGGAGGTATATTGTCTGTATCCTTCTGTGGCCAACCCTGCCTTGTACTCTTACATGGCGGAGAAAAAATGCCACTTTTTGGAATTGCCTCTGTGCGGCAAGGTGTACCACATCATTGGCACATGGAGCAGTAATTATGGCCATGGACAGTATGCGTCTTTCATGGATCACTTTGTCAATGTTTTGAGCAGCAGCGGTGATGATCCACCAGTGCAAAGTAGCCAGGTGCTACTGACACCTCCACAGGTGTCTGGTTCTTATGGCTGGCACTTATCCACCTCCTCCATATCCTCCTGAATGGACATTTTCCTGTTCCAAATGGAATTGGTGCAGAATGTTGCTTCCACTTCCCTTGAAGTTTGCCCTGCTAACTTACAACTGATAAGCCTGAAAAGAAAAGCCACACATCGGATAAGTTGCTATGGAGCATCAAATTTTCTGCTGCATATCTCCCTGCCAATTACAACTTTGCATTGAAGTAAGTGAGAATTGCAATAACTTAGTGATTGCGCTGCATTTGGGGAATATAACACATGCTCCTTGAATAGGGCTTATCACAAGTTTATATGAAGCTGTTGGGGACCCACTGCAGGAGCATGTAAAGGAGGATGGGGTTCTAGGAATTGAGGAGGATTTGGAGTAGTTGATAGTGTAGGGTGACATGGAGTTTTCACAGGTAGAGCTGGGAGATGAGACTTGCATTCATTATTACAGACATGATAATGATGATGATATTGGCCATCCATTGACCATCCATTGCAGCACAGGACAGAGAAGGAAACAAATGGGTCCACAGGCATTCTGGTCCACAAGGCAAGCTGCATGCTTGGCTTCTTACATACTAACAAGTGCATCATAAGCATCAAACAAAGGGATGCAATAAGATAGCCATACTTTTAGACGTTTGCTGTAAAAGGAAAATGGGGGAATTTATACATGATTCTGAAAAGGAGGCAAAACTTGCGTACAAGATACACTCTCTACCGAATTTGTCACAGCATTTGCTGAGCAGATTCCAGCAGGCTACATGTCTGACCTTTTTGCTGAGTAATCGCTTCCATGCCTCTGCCAGTGCTACCACTACAACAAATAGCAGAAGCATCAGCAACAGGAACAGCCAATACAATATGCTGAACATGAGAGGACAGTTTTTTCAACCACTGCACCAACCTAATGGAAATCAGGAAATGGATGTCCAACACCTGAATAACCAGATTCAGTTGTATCTGGACTATGCCCTTCACCTTTAAATACCCTTATTCCTGACCCCTAGGACTTCTGAGTGAGCAGAATGGATCAGTAGCATGAACTGGCCCAGTTTACTATCAATGTAGTGTCTTCTCCACTGTCCAATGTACCATCCATGGACAACATTATAAGTGTGAAAAACATTGGATTTCAGAAAATTACTCAAGCATGCCATGAGGATTTTCACACACCTCCAGTTGATGTCACTGAATAGATGTGCCATTGCTGAGAGAGGATAAAGACCAAATACAGGGGGAAAAAGGTAGGTAAAATGAATGTTGCTAAAAAGTGAAGGTAAGGGAATGTGTAAGGGAAGGTAATTAAAAATGTATTGAACCATGAAAAAAAGATAAGGTGTAAAAGTGCTAGCGTTTCGAGAGCGACCTGCTCTCTCTCTCGCACATTTTTCTCTAGTAAAAAGCAGATTAAATATGCTGTCCCAATAAAAATTCAAAAAAGATGGACATAACAATCAACCATTCACAGTAATTAATTCAAGTGAATTAGCCTAAAATGAAAAAATGCTGTAAAAAACAATGCATAAATACAGATTCATCCCTTTCTTTCCTGACATGTTTAACTGTTTTATTTAGTCCATCAGGATACAAGGTCGTTAATTTATAAATGCAGTATGATTCTAAGTTTACAAAGTCATTAATCTATTTCACACATGACTGGAAACCTGTTCCACAATAATGAGTTCGAATTGCGATGGCTCTTTCTGATGGGATTGAGAAAAGTGTCTGGATACACTGTGCTTCATCACTCTGTTAGCAATGTTAGCCCAGTAGTTTGCAAGACGATTCTGCATTGATTCCTGAGAGAAGGGACTGGTTATCTCTGGCCTAATGATGTCACTGCTGCTGTCTATCATGTCAATCGTGTTTCCTACTAGGTGTTGCTACTTCTGTAACAACCGGCTTTATAAAAGTATCACATTATTTATCCCATCAGATAAATGTCGTGAAAGTGAAAAACAATAAAAATGGAGCCAGAACAGCCATTTTTTGGTCATCTCGCTCTACAAAAAAAAAAACATAATATAGAGCAATTAAAAGTACTCTGTACTCCAAAATGGTACAAATAAAAATGTAATCTCATCCCACAAAAAACAAGCCCTCACATAAGACTAATTTCATACATATGAAAAAAAAAAAAAGAAAAAAAAACATATTAGGTATTGCTGCACGGGTCTGATACAGGTGGGACAAAACTAATTGGCCCTGTCTCCGCTTCCCCTAATGATGAAAAAGGGAGGGGAAACTACAGCCACCCTGCCTGGCACAATCAGAGCACCCGCCCCGGCAGGGGCGACCCCGTCTGGAACCTTTCCCTGACGTGGCCCTACCCCTGAGACAAACCACTATCCCTCACTCAGTCCCGACATGCCATGTTTCGCTCAAAACAAACAGAGCTCTTCAGGGGATTAACCCCTTCAAGTGACAGCCAGTTTGGACCAAATGCCGGAGCCCCATTTTTCAAATCTGACATGTGTCACTTTATGTGGTAATAACTTTGGAACGCTTTTACTTATCCCAGCCATTCAGAGATTGTTTTCTTGTGACACATTGTACTTCATGACAGTGTTAAATTTGAGTCAAAATATTTCATTCTTATTTATAAAAAATACCAAATTTACCAAAAACTGTGAAAAATTTGCAAATTTGCAAATGTTAATTTCTCTACTTTTAAAATACATAGTAATACCTCCAAAAATAGTTATTACTTTACATTCCCTATGTGTCTACTTCAGGTTTGGATCATTTTGAAAATTACATTTTATTTTTTTGGGACGTTAGAAGGCTTAGAAATTTAGGAGCAAATCTTGAAATTTTTCACAAAATTTCCAAAACCCACTTTTTAAGGACCAGTTCAGGTCTGAAGTCACTTTGTGAGGCTTCCATCATAGAAACCACCCAAAAATGACCCCATTTTAGAAACTACACCCCTCAAGGTATTCAAAACTGATTTTACAAACGTTATTAACCCTTTAGGTGTTCCACAAGAATTAAGGGAAAATGTAGCCAAAATTTCCGAATTTAACTTTTTTGGCAGATTTTCCATTTAAATCAATTTATTCCGAGAATAAAGCAAGGGTTAACTGCCAAACAAAACTCAATAATTATTACCCTGATTCTGTAGTTTACAGAAAAGCCCCATTTGTAATCAAACTGCTGTACAGGCAAACGGCAGGGCACAGAAGGAAAGGAACGCCAGGGCAGATTTCACTGGAAAAATTTCAAGTTGCCATGTCACATTTGATGCACCCCTAGAGTAGGAAACTCCAAAAAACTGACCCCATTTTGGAAACTACGGGATAAGTTGGCAGTTTTGTTAGTACTATTTTAGGGTACATACGATTTTTGGTAGCTTTATATTACACTTTTTGTGAGGCAAGGTAACAAAAACTAGCAGTTTTGGAATTGTTTTTATTTTTTGTTATTTACAATACAACATCTGACAAGTTAGATCGTGTGATATTTTTATAGAGCAGGTCGTTACGGACGCGGCAATATCTAATATGTATACTTTTTTATTTATTTAAGTTTTACACAATATTTTTGAAGCACAAAAAAAAATCATGTTTTAATGTTACCCACAAGACTTACACCATCAAAGATTTTATCAACTGTAGATCCAGAGGCATTATCTATACGATGACGTGCCTCTGCGGGAAAGAATATGTCGGTAAAACCAGCAGAGAACTGTGACGGCGTATTGGCGAGCATGTGGGTGATGTAACAAACAACAGGGACACACCAGTTGCTCGCCATATTAACAATGAACATGCTGGGAAGCTTAACTATTTGACTTTCATGGGCATTGAGCTGGTGTCACAACCGAGGAGAGGAGGTGATTGGGACAAAAAGAGGTGCAGCAGAGGTGACTCTTGGTCTTCCTTTCCTGGGGCGGTCCTCATGTGAGCCAGTTTCTTTGTAGCGCTTGATGGTTTTTGTGACTGCACTTGGGGACGCTTTAAAAGTTTTCCCAATTTTTCGGACTGACTGACCTTCTTTTCTTAAAGTAATGATGTCTACTCGTTTTTCTTTACTTAGCTGGACTATCAGCTGTGTATCCACCTGACTTCTGCCCAACACAACTCATGGTCCCAATCCCATTCATAAGGCAAGAAATCCCACTTATTAAACCTGATAGGGCACACCTGTGAAGTGAAAACCATTTCAGGTGACTACCTCTTGAAGCTCATCAAGAGAATGCCAAGAGTTTGCAAAGCAGTAATTAAAGCAAAAGGTGGCTACTTTAAAAAACCTAGAATATAAGACATATTTTCAGTTGTTTCACACTTTTTTGTTAAGTATATAATTCCATACGTGTTAATTTATAGTTTTGATGCCTTCAGTGTGAATCTACAATTTTCATAGTCATGAAAATACAGAAAACTCTTTGAATGAGAAGGTGTGTCCAAACTTTTGGTCTGTACTGTATATATATATATATATATATAGTGTTATATAGTGCCTTGCGAAAGTATTCGGCCCCCTGGAACTTTTCAACCTATTGCCAAAATTCAGGCTTCAAACAAAAAGATATACCATTTTAAATTTTTGGTGAAGAATCAACAACAAGTGGGTCACAATAATTGTGAAGTGGAACAAAATTTATT
>ONZH01001721.1:0-252114 GCA_900303285.1 Rhinella marina
TGCAGAACCCCTTTAAGGGTATGTCCAGGTTCAGCTCTGAACCCGGACTACCCCTTTAAGAATAATTCGCCCCATAAGTGGCCAGGTGTTATCCTCAGTAAGCAGCATGTTGACAGTCACTTTGTAGCATCCTGGGTAACGGGATGAAGTCAGAATATCAAAAAACATCAGAAACATTCCTTCCTGACAGTTGACTGCTCGCTCAGTAGAGGTGAAGCTCTGCATTTACATGAAGCGATCACCTTCACAGTATGAGGATGAGTGGTCACTATTGCCGTCGCTCGTCCTCATACAGCTGCATGGTTTCTGGGCAGCAGCTTGCTGTTTAGACCGCACGATCTGCTGCCCAGAAACTATAATTTATGTGCCCGCATGAACGACAGTTTCATCTGATGAACGTGTGTGATTAGATGAGCAGAACCGCCCAATTACCTGCTATTTATAGTCCTTCTTTTTTTAGCTCAACTCCTTTTAGACAGAGCTGTTATCTGTGACTACAGTTTAGCTGCAGTGCATATAGGGAGTCCGAGGTAGTCTGGGACACGCCCCCTGGCTCAGGCTATTGGTCATTTCCTCCTCCCTGTAGCTCCGCCTCCTCAGATTGGCTGCTGTCACCAGCTGACAGGAAGTCAGCTGCTTTCCAGAACAGCAAGGGCAGAATGATTTTCAAAGATTATGGGGGATATTTATCAAAGACCAGCGTTTTACTTCCGGGCTGGAGGATGCGACTCAACTATGCCAAGGCAAAACCTGCAGCTCAGAACTGCCGTAGATCATTGAGGCGCAAATGAAGATAAATATGGCGGACCCGCTGGCCCTGCCCTCACTACAGCCCTTTCATAAAGTGGGGCGTAAAAACGGAACTTGTCGCAAGTGGCGTTTAATAAGTCGCGTACACAAGGCTTGCCAAAAAAGAGGCGCTGGGAGTGATAAATCTCCCCCTATATATGTTTATAAAGACGGTAAATTACTAAACGCTTATCCTGGCCGCACACATTAGATCTGTGTTGGCTGAACGTACCGGCTATGTTGTGTTGGGCCACCATCTAATGTGTATGGTGGTCTCCCAGCGCTCCCCTGACAGCAGATGTTGGGGGAGATAAAGATCTGTTACGTTGGGTTTCAGCTTCCCCATTCATTTTGTTCTCAGGAGGTAGGACGAATCTTAGGGGTCCGTCACCCAGGCCCCCTGGCGTTCCTATGAGTGCCACGGCCTTCTCACAGCTTGCCAAGCACAGCGCCGTGCACTGTATAGTGGACATGCTTGGTATTGCAGCTCAGCCCCATTCACACTGGGGCTGAGCTTTTTCTAGGCCACGTGACTGATGAGCGTGATGTCACTGGCCAAGGAGAGGCTCCGCAGCCTTCTCAAACAACTGATCGGCGGGGGTCCCGGGTGTTTGAACCCCACTGATCAGATACTGATGACCTGCCCTGAGGATAGGTCATCAGTATTTAAAACTCGGAAAACCCCTTTAAAACCCGTGTTAAATGCAAATCCACATGTTTTTTTCTGATCGATTCCATTCTTTTCTTTTGGGAATTCTGTAGATAGCGGAGCGCTGTACTCAGCTACTGTATCTCCTGAACTCCCTTAGAAATGAATGGAGCGACCTGCAGGGGGTGCAGGGCCCCTGTTGTGATTGGTGTTGGACCCCCACCGATCTAATGGTTATCCTCTATCTTGTGGATAGTGGGATTACCTGTAATAACCAGAATACCCTTTTAACTTCACAAAAGCTGGATGGACGCTGGCCAGTTCATGTTGGTGATGGTCGGACCGGTTGGTCTACTTCATGTTCGCTCCTTCGGGCGGTGTCACATAATAATGCCCTTTGTGATTGGGGCTGTTTTCGACGATAAAGCCTTGGATAAGTGGTTTTCTTTTTTTTTTTTTCATTTGGTTTACAAATGTTGTCTCGTTCTAAGGCCCCATTCAGACCACCGTATTTCACGGCTGTATACGGGCCGTGAAAGCCCGGCCTGTGCTGCCCCAGAGGACGGGAGCGCACGGCGTCATTGGTTACTGTGACGCCGTGCGCTTCCTGAGGCCGCCGCTGTACAGTGAAACACGGCCACATGGGGCCTTAGGGTACTTTCACACTTGCGTTGTTTTTTTCCGGTGTTCTGTCATAGGGGCTCAATACCGGAATAAAACGCTTCAGTTTTGCCCCCATTCATTGTCAATGGGGACAAAACTGAACTGAAGACAACGGAATGCTCCTGAAAGCATTCCGTTCCGTCTTCAGACCGGAGAACAAACTGCAAACCCAATGGGGACGGATCCGTTTACTATTGTGTCACACCAAACGGATCCGTCCCCATTGACTTTCAATATGGAGTTCATGACTGATCCGTCTTGGGTATGTTAAAGATAATACAACCGGATCCATTCATACTGGATCCATATAGTTGTATTATCAGTAACGGACCCTGCCGGATTCAGCAATAACGCTAGTGTGAAACTAGCCTTACTTGGATTAATAGTGTCACAGTTACATGGCAGTTATTCCAGTTGGCAAGAAAAAGATGTAAATCATTTGTTCCCGACGCTGTCACTTTCCAGTTGTTGCAAAACTACAACTCTCATCATGCCCTAAGAACCTCCAGAAAGGCCTCCTTATATTTCCCTGTGCCATCATTTCCACAGTCCTCTCTTGGTCTTCATTAACCCCTTAAGGACAGAGCCCATTTTGGCCTTAATGTCTGGGCCAAATTTTTGAATTCTGACATGTGTCACTTTATGTGGTAATAACTTTGGAACGCTTTTACTTATCCAGGCCATTCTGAGATTGTTTTCTCGTCGCATATTGTGCTTCACGACAGTAGTAAATTTGTGGCAAAATATTTCATTTTTATTTATAAAAAAATACCAAATTTACCAAAAATTTGGAAAAATTAGCAAATTTCCAAATTTCAATTTCTCTACTTTCAAAATAAATAGTAATACCTCCAAAAATAGTTATTATTTTACATTATCCATATGTCTACTTTATGTTGGCATCATTTTGTAAACGTCATTTTACTTTTTTAGGACGTTAGGAGGCTTAGAAGTCATTTTTCAAATTTTCACCAAATTTTCCAAAACCATTTTTTAAGCACCAATTCAGATATAAAGTGATTTTGATTGGCTTACATAATGAAACCCCCCATAATTGAGCCCATTTTAGAAACTACACCCCTCACATTATAAAAAACTGCTGTTACAAACTTTGTTAACCCTTCAGGTGTTCCACAAGAATTAAAGGAAAATGGAGGTGAAATTTCTAAATTTCACTTTTTTCGTAGATTATTCATGTTAATAATTTTTTTCTTGCAACACAGCAAGGGTTAACAGCAAACTAAACCTCAATATACATTCCTCTGATTCTGCAGTTTACAGAAATACCCCATATGTGGTGGTAAACGTCTCTATGGGTTTGTGGCAGTGGTCAGAAGGAAAGGAGCGCCATACGGATTTTGGAGGCAAATTTTGCTAGAATAGTTTTTAGGCACCATTTTGTAATTGAGAGACCCTGACGTACCCGTACAGTGGAAACCCTCAAAAGTGACCCCATTTTGGAAACTACACCCTTCAACGAATATATTAAGGGGGTACTGGCCACTTTGACCCCCTAAGCATTTTACGGAATTTGAAAACACTTGGCTGTGAAAATGAAATGTTTTGTTTCTTCCAATAAAATGTTGTTTAGCCCCAATTTTTTTTATTTACATAAGGGGTAACAGGAAAAAAGCTCCCCCCATAATTAGATACCCATTTTCTCCTGAATACGGCAACACCCCATATGTTGTGGTAAACTGCTGTGGGGGCACATGGCAGGACTCAGAACAGAAGGAACGCCATATGTATTTTACAACACAGATTTTGATGGAATGGTTTGCGGAGCCATTGATTTTTATTTTTTTGAGCTATTGTCTTATGTGGGGGCTCATTTTTTGCAGAATGAGGTGAGGTTTTCATTGGTACCATTTTGGGGTGCATTAGACTTTGATCGCTTGGTATTACTCTTTTTTTGAGACAAGATGAAAAAAATAGCTGTTTTGGCATAGTTTTTTTTAGCATTTTTTTTACAGCATTCACCTGAGGGGGCAAGTCATGTGATATTTTTATAGAGCAGGTTGCTACGGACACGACGATACCCAATATGTCCAACTTTTTTATTGTTGGAAAGTTTTACACATTAAATGCATTTTTGAACAGAATAAAATCTTTTTTTTGTGTTGCCATTTTCAGAGAGCCATATTTTTTTCAGTTTTCAGGCGATTGTCTCAGGTAGGGTACCATTTTTGCGGGACAAGATAGCGGTTTGATTGATACCATTTTGGGGTAAATACGCCTTTTTTGATCGCCTGCTATTACACTTTTTGTGAGGGAAGAGGGAAAAAAATAGCTATTTTGGCATATTTTTTAAAAAAAATTTTTTACAGCATTCGCCTGGGGGGCCATCTCATGTGATATTTTTATAGAGCGGGTTGTTACAGACGTGGCGATACCTAACATGTTTATGTATTGTGTTTTCTTTATTTTTAATCAATTAAAATGGGAGAAAAAAAGGGATTTTTTTTAAACTTTTCTTTTAACTTTTTTTTTTTAACACTTTTTTTTTTTTTTTTTTTACACTTTTTTGACTCAGACCCACTTGGTGCTTGAAGATCCAGTGGATCTGATGTCTATATAATACACTGCAGTACACTGTATAGTGTACTGCAGTGTATTTTCTGATTGTAAGACTGATCAAGCTCCTGCCTTTAGCAGGAGCTTGAACAGACTTACCTCTACCATGGCAAGCCGGACGAAAGCGTCTGGTTGCCATGGTAACCATCGGGACGCTGCCACAGCAGAGCAGCGTCCCGATGGGAGGGAGGGAGCTCTCTCCCTCTCACTGGCTCCACCATCGGAGCGCTGCTGCAGCGCCCGATGGGAGAGGGAGGGAGCGCCCTCCCTGTTAACCCTTCCATGCCGTGGTCCTTATGGACCGCGGCATGGAAGGGGTTAAACGGCCGACATCGCTGCCAGCAGCGATTCCGGCCGTTTGAAGCAGAGTGTCAGCTGTATGCTGACACTCTGCTTTAACCGCTCGGCCATCCTGAAAATGGCGGGGGCACCTGGGGCTAATTAAAAAATATGATATTAGAAAGGAGGGTGGGGGGATCGGGGGCACCCGGGGGAAATTTTACTTACTTTTAGCTGGATCTGATCCCCCGCAGTTTCGGACTGCGGGGGATCAGATCCTTACAGCCAGCCCCCGTATCCTGTGATTGGCTAGTCTGAACAGACTAGCCAATCACAGCGATCGCCATTATGGGGGGAGCACGGCTCCCCCCGAGGCCTTCACTATGGGTGGCTGGCTGTCTTTAACAGCCCCCATTACAGCATGTAACCCCCCCTGCACTGAGCAGGGCGGGTTTACATGCAGGACGTACCGGTACGCCCTGTAGCACGAACTACCTCGTGCCCAGGACGTACCGGTACGTCCAATGTCGCCAAGGGGTTAAACTGGCTCCGGTGATAACATGTCGTCTTCTTGACGTATCACTCTTTCACACATGGCGTGTGACAGGATGGTCCGTGGTTCATCCGTGAAGATGTACGTGGAAGAACCGTGTGTCATCCATATTCCACATACACTGCTAGGATGAAAATGAATCTCCAGAGCATCTCCTACCAATAGTCTGTGAAACACTGACAGGACACGGGTGCCATTGGTGTTGTGTCACTGGTTTTCATAGACCCATTGATTTCGGGTGTGTATGGTTCGCACCATGGTCCAAAATAGTGCACGTCTCCATGGTTTTGCCACTGACCTGCAGTCAGTGGAAAATCACTGATGTGTAAATAAACACATTAAAATCAGTGGATATATGTACTTTCCGTGATTCATTGACGTGTGGGAGAGGCCTCAGGGGGACAGTTCACACTGGTTGAGGGTGCATGCTCGCGAATGTATTTGGTTTCCCTGTCCGTTATAGTTTTGTTTTTTTTTTGTTGATAGGATGCAGACCCATTCATTTACGTAGGTCCGCAATTCGCATCTGTATGTCTCTTTTGTAGTCCTGCAAAAAAGATAGAACATCCTATTCTTGTCTGTTTTGCGGACAATGGGTCTGCCAAAAAAAACGGATGCAGTACTGATGTCACATGGACGTCGCCCGTATTTTTTGCTGATCCGTGTTTTGTTGATGGCAAATATATATATGGTCGTGTGCTTGAGCCCTTATGTTGTGGCTGGAAGCAGCAGTCACCTCATCAGTGAAGACGATGGTCTCCATACATTTGAATGAATGAGTCTTGCTGGAAATAAATTGTGCTGTGATTATTATTATTATTATTTTTTTTTTTTTTGTTCCTCAGCACAGACTGATGGTCGCTCATGTGAAGGGACCCATTCAGTGAGTCAGGAGTCAGTGTGGGTGCTTTTCATTGTAAACTTGGACAGCACCCAGATGTAAAAAACACATGGGTGCAACCCTCCGGTGGCTGCCAATGACTGCACAATATTTCAGATTAATAGAGGTAGGCTCAGGCTACACAACGACATGTGTCACGCGACGTTTTGTTGCACGACAATATTTATAATGATAGTCTATGGTGTCGCACTGCCACACAACAATTGCAAGAAACACTTTCGCAGTCGCAGTGCGACACCGTAGACTATCATTATAAGAATTGTTGTGCGACATCAATGTCGCAGTGTAGTTGTGCCCTATGTGTCGCACGACTTATTGTTGCTCGACACATGTTGTCGTGTAGCCCTGGCGGTACTACCTTCAAAATTTTGCGTCCATTCAGAGGTTTTCAGCTGCATCGTGGCCTCCATGTGGAAGCTCGGACAGAGGGTTCATTCACACCATGCACGGACCAAGAGGAACGCGGCACGGTGTTTCCATCTGTGCCTCTGCACCACCAACGATAGGACCTATCTGTCACCACATCTTGTGGATTGCGGACCCATGGAAGTCATTAAAATCCACAGCATGTCACTTGTTTGCGCAGTTCTGCACCTTAAACAGAAAATCAGCGCCAAAAAGTGTGATAAATGGTGCACAGAGATCTGCCGGTAGCTTCTAGTAAGGAGGAAGAAGACCCTGTCCAAGCCATGGCGTTTCAGCCCAACCAACCTGTTTTTTTTGCTCCAAGGAATTTAACCTCTAACGTCCTTCCGTTCACCGTTATTATTTAAAGGTTTTCCGCCGTTTTGATCCAAAGTCGCCGCTGCCAAATGTTGGCGTACTCTATTATTAGTCGTCTCCTTCAAATCAGGTGATTTGACTTTGTATAATGCACAAGAATGGAGACGGACTCTTCCTGGGGTCATGTAACTCCACCTTTCTCCACTTGTTTTCGGCATGTGAACTTCCATGTTCCTCTGGGCAGGAATTGGCCTTGTTTGTGTGTGACAGAAGCCAGGAGCAAGGATTTATCATGTAGCGGAGGTGACCGGTCTGCTGTGCTGGAGTTCAGGCTCCGGACGGACTGGTTCACAGTGTGGCGGAAGGGGATCTGCTAAGATAAGCAGTTTTACCGCCGCTCCCTACAGTGTGGGGTTCATTACTGTTAATGGTCCTCATAGGACTGTGTTTGGGGAGATTATGTCCTCATTCATCGCTTGTTTTCAGGGATTTTGAAAATGCCTGGGTGAAATCCAGAGCAGATATCAGCAAACATTTAAAAGGGTATTCCGGTTGGTTAAAGTTATCTCCTATCCACAGGATAGAGGATAACTATCAGATCGGTGGGGGTCCTACTGCTGGGACTGAGTATGAGAGCAGGGGCTCCATACCTCCTGCAGCCCCCTGAAAAGAACGGAGAGGCTGGTCGCACATACGTGCAGGCGCTCCATAAATTTCTATGGGGGTTCCAGAGATAGGTGAGCGCTGTACTCTGCCATCTCCGGAACTCCCATAGAAATGAATGGAGTGACCAGCCACTCCGTTCTTTTCAAGAGAGCTGCAGGGGCTACAGGGCCCCCGTTCTTGTGACTGGTGGGGGTCCCAGTGGTAGGACCCCCACCAATCTGATCCTGTGCATCGGTGATAACTTTAGCCAACTGGAATACCCCTTTAAGGGTTCAGCTACTTAATCATATGTCGAGGATTGCAGTGTGGCAGTGCTAGCATAGAAATAAATCAGGTCACAGTCCAACTCACACTACTGAATTTTTTGGATGACATATACATAGGTGCTGAGCTCTCATCGTATAATCATGTCTCTGTAAGACCCCGTACACACGACCATATCTGTTTTGCGGTCAGTGTGCCGTCCACATTTGCGGACCCATTGTTTACAATAGGTCCATGGTCTGCATCTTTTTGTGGAATGGACATAGGGGTGCATAAAGCACACGGTTTCCGTATATCTGTTGCACAAACAGATAGAACTTGTCTGCAATATGTGGCCCTGTTGAAGTCGATGGGTCCGCAAAAAATGCGTACAGCACACGGAATGCGTCTATCTTTTGCGGATGCACAATCTGCAAAACTGATAGGGTCGTGTACATGAGGCCTAATTGTGACAGTCTTCTAATTTTGTACTTCGCTCCACTACTCCATACCTCGCTGTTCTTTCTACTTCCTACCGGACTCCTGCACAGTGATACGTATGAATAGTCCTGTTATCAGCGATGATGGCATATTAATGGTTTTGTTGTTCTCTTCCCTGTCTGCCAGATACCTGCTAGAACAAGACTTTCCAGGAATGCGAATAGGACCCGAGCCCACCACTGATTCATTCATTGCTGTAATGTATGGCGAGAAGGAGGGGAGTATACCGGGAAACGCACTGGTTGTTGATCCCAAAAAACCTTTCCGTAAATTAAACAGCTTTGGAAACGCCTTCTTGAACAGGTGGGGTCGATGTCTAATACATTTAAAAATGTACTTTTTATTTAAAAAAAAAAAAAAAAAAAAAAGCCAGAAACTAGTTTTGGATTGGTGTACTTGTCATTTTGTATAGATGCCTGCCCTCACTTATTCACACTATCCACATATCAAGTGCCCCCTCCTTGTATTTAAAGGGTTTGTCTGGGCTACAGATATTGAAGACCTTTCCTCAGGATAAGACATCAGTATGAGGTTGGTGGGGGTCCGACTCTAAGCACCTGCGGCACTGTGTCCTAGTCTGTGTTTACCTGCATGCAGTGTAGATTGTAGTGGCCGTGCAGTGTAATTACAGCTTCCTCTTCTGTTCACTTGAATGGGATGAACACCTGTGATTGTAAACACGGAAAAGGATGCAACGCTCACTGCGGCCCCTTCAGACATTTGATCGGCAGGGGTATCAGGAGTCAGACCGCCACCGAACTGATGCTGCTGATCTATGCTGAGAGGATAGGTCTGTGATGGCAAACCTCCGGCACTCCAGCTGTGGTAAAACTACAACTCCCAAGATGTACACTTTCTTGGCTGTTCTCAGAACTCCATAGAAATGAATGGGGCATGCTGGGAGTCGTAGTTTCACCACAGTTGGAGTGCCGGAGGTTAGCCATCACTGGGATAGGTCATCAGTATCATGAAACCGGACAACCTTTCAAACCAAAGCATATCACTGCAAGCATTAAAGAATTGAAAGGGGTTGTCTCACTTCAGCAAATGGCATTTATCATGTAGATAAAGTGAACACAAGGCACTTACTAATGTATTGTGATTGTCCATATTGCCTCCTTTGCTGGCTGGATTCATTTTCAAATTATACACTGATCGTATCCAGGGGTTACGACAACCCTGCAATCCAGCAGAGGTGGTCGTGCTTAAACACTATAGAAAGAATTGCCGGCCTCTCAGATGGCTGGGACTGTGGGACAGCAGCTAAGCACATATGTGCAGCAGATCCTGTCCTGGACACCTTGTATCTGCGCTGCATCCGTGGTCGTAACCCCTGGAATGAACAGTGTATAATGTGATGGAAAAATGAATCCAGCCAACATAGGAGGCAATATGGACAGTCACAATACATTAGTAAGTGCCTTTGTGTACATGATAAATGCCGTTTGCTGAAGTGAGGAAACCTCTTTAGTGTTTTTTTTTTTTAATTGTTTGTAAGTTAGATAACTGTTTCTCAAATGTTGTTGGTCATTTGCTTTGGCAATGAGGCGTTAGGAAATCTACTGACATTTAGGAAATCACATGATCAGAAGAATGTACTTGAGAATTGCTGATACAAGATGTAAAAAGTGAAAGTTGTTATAATCTGCAAACCGTGTACTCAGCTGAATGACAAGTGTAACACTTTATCTGTTAAAGGGACTTTTTTGTTTTCTCCATAGAAATCAGTAGCAGTGCTTACATGGGACTACAGGTTATCGGGTTCTAGATTACAGCACAATGTTTGCTAATATGACAGGAAGAAAAGAGAGGTCTAGATTCCAGTAAACTTTTAGCCTATGCACAACTATATATCAGAAAAATTACAACATTTTTGCAACTTGCTGCTGTGTGCCTATTTTGCCGATTTGGCTGTTTTTACATATGAGTCGCTGCTCTAAAATGGGCGTATAGCAGCGGCTGCAGAAAGGTCACAGGAAAGTCGCACCAGCTTTGTCCCACAGATCACTGTGTATCAGTGTCTGTATTGCAAGTAAGGGGTCCGACACTCGGGAATCCTGCTGATCAGCCATTTGAGAAGGCATCTCAAACGGCTGATCAGCAGTTAGAAGAGGCTGGTGCTCCCTGAGCGCCACAGCCTCTTCCTAGGCCATGTGAGGTCACCATAGATCAGTCACATGAACCTAGGCGCAGTAGCACCGCAGCCTTCTCCAGCTTTTCCTACACTGTGATGCCATGTTCATTGGTCACATGGCCTAGGCGCCGCTCAGCCCCATGAAAAGTGAATGGGGTGCGATACCAAGCACAACCGCTATACAGTGTACGGCGCTATGCTTGGTGAGAAAGGAGAAGGCTGCGACACTCAGAGGGGCCCGGTGCCTTCTCAAACAGATGTTCGGTGGGGTTCCTATGTTTCGGGCCCCCACCAATCAGATACTCTTTAGCTCATCCCCATTGATGACCTATGCTCTAAATAGATCATCAAAATCAGGTGGCGGGGGTCTGACACCTGGGATTTCCCACCGAAAAGCAGTTAGAAGAGGCTGGTGCTCTGTGAGTGCCACGGCCTCTTCGTAGGCCACGTGAGGTCACTGTAGATCGGTCACATGACTTAGGCGCAGCTCAGCCCCATAGAAGTAAATGAGGCTGAGCTGCAATACCAAGCATAGCCGCTATACAGTGTATGGCGCTGTGCTTGAAAAGCTGGCAGGAGTCCGCTGCCCTCCGCAGAGCTCCGGGGAGTTTGGTTGCTCCCTGAAACAGCTGAGGATACGTTATCGTTATCAATTCCTGGATAACCCCTTCAAGCTATAGAGAAAAATGCATCTTTCTCCACTCGTCAGATCAGTCTCTTCCTTTCCCTGCCTCCAGCCCTGATAAGACACTTTCAGTTCACTGATAATATCTGTACACCAGATGAAGGATTTTCAGTTTCACTTGAGGGATCAGGTTACAGCTGCTGCCATATACTTATGTGGGGAGATGAAGGAGGATGGAGTAACTGCAAACGAAAGGAACAGAAATATACTATATTTTCCGCCCTATAAGACGCACCGGCCCATAAGACGCACCTAGATTTTAGAGGAGAACAATAAGAAAAAAATATTTTTCATTAGACCTCAGGTCAGATCACCAATCAGACCCCAATGTTAATCAGACCTTAGCTGACAGCCCCAATCAGACTCCCAATGTTAATAAGACCCCAACAAGCCCTCAGATCAGACCCCCAAGTAAATGACCCCCAATCAGACCTCAGATAAGAGCCCCATATGCCTTTGATCAGCCCCCATATGCTAATTAGGCATCGGAGCACTCGGAGGCATGCTTATAGCTTCTGAGCACTGCATCTCCGAGCTCTCCTGCCTCTTCGTTCCACCCTGCTTGTTAAAAAAATACTCCCCTTAGTCTATTGACTCGCTGGTCTAGCGCTGACATCCCGCTCGTGCGCTCACCCACGTCTGACGGCGCGTGCTCACTTTCCATGCAGTGCAAGTCCATTTCCCCTAGTGCGCACGCGCCGTCAGACGTGGGGGAGCGCACAAGCGGGATGTCAGCGCTAGACCAGTGAGTCAATAGACTAAGGGGCGTATTTTTTTAACAAGCAGGGCGGAACGAACAGGCCTCGGAGATGCAGTGCTCAGAAGCTATAAGCACGCCTCCGAGTGCTCCGATGCCTAATTAGCATATTTATAAAAGTGACTATTCCAGCATAATCGCTACTTCAATAAGGGAAATAAAGGTATGCGTGTGATATGTGTTTTGAGCCCTACCTGCTTATATTTCTACCTTGATATCTTGAAACTGGTGACAGGGCCTCTCTAAGCTGTTTGCAGAAAGAAAAAAATTATCATGTTGAGTAAAAAATTCCTTTAATTCCTAAAAGTTACACGCAGCACAATCCGCTCTTTCAGTCCAGGTTTCAGACCTGCTGAAGATGAGTCATGAAATGACGGGGATCATTAGCTTTTATGTACAGTGACGTCAGGCCACGTGTCAGTCAGGTGAATGCCGGAGAGCGAGTATTGTCATACTGAAACCTTACTCTCCATACCTGTGTACTGTAGCTATGTACTCCTTATGTATACGTTACCAGTTTGCATTGTTAACCCTAGTCACTGTATATACATATTGTTGTCAGCTGCTTACATCTACCAAAGGGTAGAGGCTGTGAGAATAATAGAACTGCATGCTAATAATTAAAGGGCATCTGTCAGCAGATTTGTCCCTATGACACTGGCTGACCTGTTACATGTGCACTTGGCAGCTGAAGACATCTGTGTTGGTCCCATGTTCATATGTGCCTGCATTCATATTTTACTCTAAAGTTACCAAAATAGTGCGCCTGCCTCCCCGGCCATCTTGTACTATGGGCAATGAAAGGGGACAACCCCTTTAAATGGTTCTATTACAAAAATAACTGCATGCTGGCCATGCTCTCCAGTGTTCTGAAGTCCTCATGTACATTAAGGGGTTTATTGGGAGTTAACTACTGATGACCTATCCTCAGGATAGGTCATCAGTATCTGATCAGTGGGGGTCCAACACCCGGGACCCCCGCCGATCAGCTGTTTGAGAAGGTACAAGCACTCCCGTGAGCGCCGAGGCCTTCTCTCAGCTCACGAAGCACAGTGCCGTACATTGTACAGTGGCCATGCTTGGTATCGCACTTAGCCCTATTTACTTGAATGGGGCTGAGCCGCTCCTAGGCCACGTGACTGATCAACGTGACGTCACTGGCCTAGGGAAAGCTGTGAGAAGGCCTCAGCGCTCACGGGAGCACCGGTGCCTTCTCAAACAGCTGATCGGCGGGGGTCCCAGGTGTCGGATCAGATACTGATGACCTGTCCTGAGGATAGCTCATCAGTAGTTAACTCCCGGAAAACCCCTTTAATCGTTGGATCAACCCTACAGGGTGGTATGGTTGGCTTAATGGGGTTGATCCTGGTGACATATGGATTGGATAATCTCATTGAGGTAATTTTGCCCAAAACCAGTTGTTTACAAGGGAAAAAAAACATTGCGGAGGGCCGCATAGAGACTGCGAGCTTGCTTCTTGAATACTTGGTCAAGTTGATATTTTTGGGGAGGACAGGGGGTTGCAAATTTTTTATTTTTTGCTGTGGGACCCTATGATTTCTATATATGCCTCTTCTGGATCCCCGCTTGTCAGTTTGGGAATTTCTCATTTGGAGTAGAGTTGGATATTGGTTATGTTTTAGAGGAAGAGAAGGTGCTGGAAGTTTACAAGGTCTATGTTCTGAGAGAACAAGTATTTGCACATTCCTGGCCCAGAGCCTGTAAGTGGGTTCACCTCCGGCCGACCTTAGAAAGGAACAACCTTTGTGACTTATGTCTTTCATTTTTCTGTGGTGATAATGACATGTTCCTGTATTCTAGGAAATGCATGTTCCTAGGGCTAAAACGCTGCTTGGTTTGTCATTTGTAGGGTGTAGCTTCCTCACATTCAGGAGAACCATTTTTATAATGAGGTGTTTACCAGGAAACCATTGATGGTTATAGGAATTGGGCAACTTTAGGGAGCTTTTGGAGAATCCCTCCCTTGGGTAGACCTGCCAAGGGAACCATACGTACTTACCTGCATACCAGCACTGGCTCCTTCTTTCTCGGCTGCCCCCCTGCGCTCTCAGGATGTAAGCTTCCATTTAATGCCACTGCAGCCAATCTCTGGCCGCAGATTTGACCTTCACGCCTTGTGTTACGTAACCAGTTGACATGAGGCAAAGGGAGCAGGTCACTGCTGCAGCCAATAAATGGCTGCGGTTCAGTCTAAGTGGATATTTGCCAAGTGAGTGAAGAAGCTTACCTTTTGCATGTCTGGCCAGTTTAACAAAAATTCCCCCCCAAACCCCAGAAGGTGTATAACCCCTGAAATGCTGCTGAGGTTCAAGGGAATGTCTGGGACCTGTATTCCTACCCGCCTAAATATAAATGTGCTTGCTGTACCCACACGGAAACAAATATTGTCTAACAGCCTCTGGGAGGGCATGCTGAGAGTTGTAGTTTTGGAACCAGCATCGGGTCACACGTTTTTGTGTCTGAGCTTGTCTCTGAGTTGGGTGTAATGTCCTTTTTCTGCATCCATCAATATCTGGTGGCAGATATACAGAGAAGAAATCTATATCGCACAATGCCGCTGTAACAAGATAGGGACATTAAGGTCTAGAAATAGAGGCGGTTCAGGACTGCATCACAATAACGTCTGCCAAAATATCTTTAAAGGCTCATTTCAGAAAATGACCCTTTATGTGGAGATGCTGTAATTACATCTGATTCATGACGACTCATAGGAATCAAACAAAACCCAGGCCTGCCCTCTTGCATTTGCTTGTAGTCTTTAAGATCTAATAAATTCAGGCCAAATGAGCCTGCTGTGCTAATGAGATTACAGCGGCGTTTTTACATGTGATTCAAGTTACGTAATGGTTGCTGCAGGGCTGTGCCTTGTGGCTTTGTATCGGCGTAGCTGCCTCTCCAGGATCCAGTTCATTTAAAATTGTTACTGCTAGGGAGTCTACATACCTAGAGCTGACTTAAAAATGCAGAGTAAGGCCACTTTCACACAGTGTTTGGTCAGTTTTTGATCAGTGATTTTCATCAGTATTTGTAAGCCAAAACCAGGTGTGGGTTAAAAATATGGAACAGTAACAAATCTTTCCATACCTTATTTCTGTATAGGCTCCACTTTTGGTTTTGGCTCACAATAACTGATTGTCAGTGAGACTGCTTTCTTTGAACTGATTTCAAACACTACAGTCATACTCCACTACAGGCCTGATATTCTTTCTTTTTTGTATTTTTCCTGCCACCCCCTTCCTTCTTAACGCCGGCCGCCCCCTTCCTTCTTAACGCCGGCCGCCCCCTTCCTTCTTAACGCCGGCCGCCCCCTTCCTTCTTAACCCCCGCCCCCTGCCCGCTATTTTCATCACAGTCACTCTGATTTTTGTTACAGCGGTGACTTAGCTGTATACTGCATGTTACTGTTGCAGCCCATCTCTTACCCCAGCGGTATACTGAGGCTAGTGATTGGCTGCAGTGGTCATTTGCCTTATATGGCTGTTAGCGCTACATTCTGTAAACACTGACCTGAGCGGCAGCGGTGAATCAAGTGGTGAGTATAGAGTTTTCTATTATTTGTATGCATTTGTTCCAAACCATCAGAAGTGCTTGCTCATCTGTTCCCTTTGATACTAGGAACCACAATATACTCCATTCAAAATGTTGTGAAATATTGTTGTGTATCTTAACTCTATGACTGACTGAATAGTGTATGTTTTTGGTTCTTTTTCAGGTTTATGTGCTCACAACTGCCCAATCAAGTCCTCAAGAGCATCAGTATCATAGACTCCCCTGGTATCCTCTCTGGAGAGAAGCAGCGTATTAGTAGAGGTCGGTTATCTTTATGTATATACAGGAGAGCACATTCTGACTTGACTTTGATGTTGGCTTTTTACTCTCTTTTCAATATCACATCACTAATTATATTAATTATATGTTATTGTAATTTCTGGCTTTTACGATGAAAGGTTCTGGCATAGTTTCTGTCATGGATTTTGCTACAAAGTCACAGCAAAATCTACATGTGTTAATATTTCTCTAATTTACTAATAGTTTCAGTTCATCTTGAATACTGTTCTCAAGGGCAGTGTCTACCGGGTGCCCGTAGTCCTCAGACTCTGTGTCCACATAGGGGCCTAAAATTCCTTGTATGTCTATGATTGCATATTCACAGGATATATCATAGATGTCTGACAGTTGCAGGCCTCACCTCAGGTACCTGCACCTATCTTGAAATCCTGACTGTCGCATCTAGGTGAAGAATTTAGATAGATGGCTGCTTCCTCAGCTGTCCTCATGTACAGACAAAGTCTGTATGTTCCAGTGACTCACTGGTGATGTGTCTTTAGTTGTTCTGTTTCCTTTTCTTCTCCATATGGCCCAGACCATCATGGCAACTGCATGGTTTTCTAGTGAGACAACTTTGGTCCTCTTAGCGAGAAATGGGTGTGGAACCACTGCACTAACCAACCGATTTGACTTTGGGCTAGACCTAAGGGCATTATCCTGGCAGTCCCCGGTGTTCACCCTTTAAACCCTTTTACAGGGATTTGGACTTCATTGCAGGGGAGTCACTATGGTTGCTACCTCTTGGAATAGCCCAAGTTTGGTTGGCAGCCGGCCCACAGGCAGACAAACAGAACAACATACCTAGCTCATCGGTCTGCCTCCTTGCTTCTCACCCCTGTGGCTTGACAACCAGCAGAGATGGCGTGACCATGTGCAGACCCTTCTGCAGGTCATTTGCATCATTGCATAAAGCAACTTTGTTGTGGTTTTAGCTGAGATTCGTGGAAAAACCATGATGAAACTTCCATATGCGTCATAACTTTGGCTGTGCCCCCACATCTTCCTCCCTTCCCGCTCACTTTTGTCATGGTCAACCTCCCAAACTCACCATTGGCAAGACCACATCCTGTAGACCTGCTTCAAATGTCTCATCTTTAACATTTTGGGTCTTTTTGTCCTCTGTCTGCTGCAGTTGAGAAGAATACGTTGTCGTTTGACATTTAATTTACTTTTAGTTGAGAATGGGTTCCAAAAATACACATAACCAACAAACCATGATGACAAAATTGTGATGTAAAGATCTCTAAATGGTATTCCAGAAGCCATTTTTATACTAATATAGCTGGTAACTTCAGACTTTGATTCTTTAAAGAGGACCTGTCACCTCTCCTGACATGCATGTTTTAATAGCTTCATGCATTCCCCATCTAATAACAATTCTAGAACATCTATTTTTACAGCTCTATGTTGTGCCATTCCTCTATTATTTCTACTAGACGTTATGAATGAATTGCTAGCAGTCTGCAGTAAGGGTACAGAGGGGAGGTAACAAATTGGGGGGTGTACCTGCACAGTCTGAAAATGGCAGCACTGATTGGATAGAGTCAGACTGTGCAGGTACACACCTCCAACTGGTTACTACCCCTCTGTACCCTTACTGCAGACTGCTAGCAATTCATTCATAACTTCTAGTAGAAATAATAGAGGAATGGCACAACATAGAGCCATAAGAATAGATGCCCCAGAATTGGTATTACATGGGGGATGTATGAAGGTATTAAAACAGGCATGTCAGGAGTGGTGACAGGTCCTCTTTAAAGTGGTTTTCTTGACTTCCTAATGATAGATCATCAATATCGGGCAGAGGTTCTACTGTCGGTAACCCCCCCCCCAATCAGCTGTTGTGCACCAGAACCAGGCACATAGCCGCTCCCATAGACAGCTGATCGCCAGTCGGGCCAGTGACAAAATTGATGACCAGTCCTAAAGTCCCTGAACACTCCTTTAAGTATAGTGATTCTAAACCCACCTCGTCCCCTTCTGAAGATGCCAGTGTTTTCCTCAGGATTTCCCTGTTTGGCGTTCAATTTCCTATGTGTGAATAAAGTTGGTGGAAAATTATTCCATTAAAGCTTTGGTGTCAGGAAATGGTTTATTACAGCTGGATTTAATTTTATTTTCACGCTACGTGCAGGAACAAACATTGTTGGCAAAATAAGTCTGAGTTTTTTCCTTTTCTACTGAAATTTATTTTAAGGTGGATTTAAAGAGCATCTGTCAGCAGATTTGTCCCTATGACACTGGCTGACCTGTTACATGTGCACTTGGCAGCTGAAGACATCTGTGTTGGTCCCATGTTCATATGTGCCTGCATTGCTGAGAAAAATGATGTTTTAATATATGCAAATGAGCCTGTAGGAGCAACGGGGGCGTTACCATTACACCTAGAGGCTCTGCTCTCTCTGCAACTACCACCCCCACTGCACTTTGACAGAGCTAGGCAGTGTAAATGTCATCACACCTGCATGGCCCTGTCAGTCAGGGCGAGCAGACCCTCCAGGTGTAAGGATGTTTTAATATAGGCAAATGAGCCTCTAGGAGCAACGGGGGCGTTACCATTACACCTAGAGGCTCCGCGCTCTCTCAACTGCTGCACCCTCTGCAGTTTGATTGACAAGACAGGCAGTGTCTGATCTGATATTTGCCACAAAATACATGACTCCCATAAAGAGCCACATTATGAAAGTGGCCTTAAAGGGGTTTTTCAGGATTAGGCCTCCTGCTCATGACTGTATCCATTTTGTTGTCCGCAAAATAAAGATACCTGCAGTGTACATTCCGCAAAACAGGCAAGAATAGGACATGTTCTATAATTTGCGGAACGGCTGCACGGATGCATCTGCATCTTTTGCAGACCCAGAGACACGAGTGGGTTCACTTGCGAACCACAAAAAATGCAGATTGGACGCGGACCAAAACTACAGTCGTGTGCATGAGGCCTTATGGGCATTTTTAATGTAGCATGGGGTACCTAATGAAAAAAATCAGTCACCTGCCCCCCGCCTCTTTGTTTGGGGAACTTATGGTCCCTGGCTTGTTTACTTCCAGCCAGGCACTGACGGGGTCAGCTGTATCTCTGCAACGAATACCTGGCCCCAGAGGTGACCTATACCCAAGCGGCCCATGACCCAGTATTCACATGCCACGTCGTCGTCATTGGCTAAAGCAGGGCATGTGACCCCGTTCATACCCTGACCGGAAGTAAACAAACTGGAAGATCAGTAACTGAACTAGGACGCCAGAAGGACATTAGATACCTCATCATACATAGGCTCATTAAAAATGGCCATAATCCTGGAAAAAAAACCTTTTAAAGAGGTTGTCCCATTAAGACAACTTATCCCCTATCTACAGGATTGGGTATAAGTGTCTGTTCAGCGGGGGTCCAACCAGTGGGGCCTCAGCAGAACATGGTTCTGGAACAATGGAGTGGTAGATATACATGTCTGTCCATAGCACCATTCAACTGTATGGGACTGCTGGAGGTGGCTGAGTGCAACTAATCAGCTGTTACTGGGGGCCCATTAGGGCTGAATGGAGTGACAGTGCTCATGTGTGACCCCCCCCCCCCATTCAAATGGGGAGCACAGGCACCCATTCTTATGATCAGCGGCGGCCCCAGTGGTTGGACCTCCACTGATCAGGGATAAGTTATTCTAACCAGTCAATCCCTTTAACCCTTGTACGGACCCACCATACAACATCCATATAATTGATTAAAGGGGTATTCCCATCTTAGACAATATGCCCCCATTGTCTGATAGGTGCTGGGACCCGCACCTATATCGAGAACGGAACAGGGAGCGCTGCGCCTGGAGGACCCCGGGTTTCCCAGGGTCTGTCCACCAGGTGCAGCTCCCCCGCTACTCCCATAGAAATAAATGGGAGCACACCGCCCATGCGCGGCCACCGCTCCCATTCATTTCTATGTAGCCAACGGAAATAGCCAAGCCAGTGCTAGGCTATTTTCGGCGACCCCATAGAAATGAATGGAGGGCGGCTGCGCAGACACATAGCTGGCAATATTTTTTTATTGGGGGTGGTGGAGTCATATTTCCTAGTTGAAAGTGCAAGAAAAGAGCGATGTACGGTATTTTCCCTGACGAGCCTGTTCTGCAGAGATAAGGGAGTTTTTACTTTCTGTGAGACCAGAGGAAAAGGAAGTTTATGCAAAGTACAGCAACATTTTATTTATTTCTGCAGAAACCTTCCCAACTTTTTTTTCTTCGCTCTTATTTTAACTGAAGATATAAAAAGCTCCGTGTAAATATTTTTTCCACAGATTATCTTGTTGCAAACAAATGTAAGTGCCGTGACCAGGTTACTGCGTGTATAATGGAGGTTTCCATTCTTAGACAGTGTCTCACATATTGTATATAAATGGGCCGCACAGCCTTTTTTGGTCCAAGACTCACATTGTACCGCTCCCAAAGACGGCAGTAAAACGTTAAAGGAGCACTCTGGGTAAACCTAACACTTAGAGGGGGCGTGCATGACACAGGGGGTCAGTAAGCACCAAAAAAAAACTACTCACTGCCCCCTATGTTCTATATTGGACACAACAGTAACAGCTTTGCCTGGATAACTCCTTTAATTTGCTTAAAATATAATCCTTACATCCCTACTTTGGTCCCTCTTAGTGCCAGCCACCCTATAAGTGCCAGCCACACTGAGCCAGCCACCCTAAAGGTGCAAACCACACTCAGCCGGCCACCCTATTAATGCCAGTCACACTCAGCCGGCCACCCCTATTAGTGCCAGCCACACTCAGCCGGCCACCCCTAATAGTGCCAGCCACACTCAGCCGGCCACCCCTATTAATGCCAGTCACACTCAGCCGGCCACCCTATTAGTGCCAGCCACACTCAGCCGGCCACCCCTAATAGTGCCAGCCACACTCAGCCAGCCACCTTAAAGGTGTAAACCACACTCAGCCGGCCACCCCTATTGGTGCCAGACACACTCAGCCGGCCACCCCTATTGGTGCCAGACACACTCAGCGGCCACCCCTATTGGTGCCAGACACACACAGCCGGCCACCCTATTAGTGTCAGCCACCCTATTAGTGCCAGCCACACTCAGCCGGCCACCCTATTAGTGCCAGCGACACTCAGCCGGCCACCCTATTAGTGCCAGCGACACTCAGCCGGCCACCCCTATTGGTGCCAGCCACACTCAGCCGGCCACCCCTATTGGTGCCAGCCACACTCAGCCGGCCACCCTATTGGTGCCAGCCACACTCAGCCGGCCACCCCTATTGGTGCCAGCCACACTCAGCCGGCCACCCTATTGGTGCCAGCCACACTCAGCCGGCCGCCCCTATTGGTGCCAGCCACACTCAGCCGGCCACCCCTATTGGTGCCAGCCACACTCAGCCGGCCACCCCTATTGGTGCCAGCCACCCTCAGCCGGCCACCCCTATTGGTGCCAGGCCAGCCACCCTCAGCCGGCCACCCCCTATTGGTGCCAGCCACCCTCAGCCGGCCACCCCTATTGGTGCCAGCCACCCTCAGCCGGCCACCCCTATTGGTGCCAGCCACACTCAGCCGGCCACCCCTATTGGTGCCAGCCACACAGTGCACCATTCCATTTCTTGCTCCTGATTTGACAGCCAGGTCTTTTTTGAATGATGTCCGTGTCCTGATGGGCTGGATGTGGGTCCCAGGACTCGGGTTATGCACCCCTGGTATATAATGCAGATGTCATTAGTGGATCTCATTCCCACTTTGGTCCTATAGGGAATGTTGTGAATGCTGGGAATAGTAATGATTACTAATCACCATGACTATACTGTCGGCAGGACTGTGGTCACCTCAACTCTATTCTGTATTCTTCTGTGGCCATTACAGTCTTTAATCACTTGGAAATATTGTGATGTGGGACATATTTCCATTGGTTGGAACTGATTTTAGTACATCCAGTCTATTCTAGCACTTCTCAAGCTTTCTCATAGGTATAGAAAATTCCAGTGAAAGGCGATGTCAAGTAAAATTCATTTTAGACTGAAGCACAAGCCTCTTCCTGCCTTTTATATTACTTTTCTTCCCCTTCTATGGAAATCCTTCAGTGTTGTACAAGCAGCAGTGTAGAAACATCGACGGGTTCCTTAGGGGTATATTCACACATGGCAGATTTCACGTAAACGTTGCTGCAACTGATACCTGTCCCATAAGTCTGAATGGGATTATTTGTTCAGCATGTGCATGGATTTCTGTGAAACCTTCCTAGATGAGTGAGGCAGTCGCAGAAATTTCTACCCCACGAAGATTTCAATACCGGAATTAAAAGGATCCGTTTGGATTTTGCACATCCGTTCCGTTAGGATGCGGTTGTGTAAAATCAAAACCGAAAAAAAACTGAACTGTCACCATTGACTTACATTGTTTTCAGTGCCGGCTTCGACTTTTTCCGTTTTTATGACTGGCAACAAAACGGCAGCTCGCAGCACAAAACGGAATGCTGCCGGAACGGATCGCTTTCCTTTCAGAATGCATGAGGACTAAACTGAAACTTTTTGTTTCCAGTATTGAGATCCTCTGCCAGATCTCCATACCGGAAAACAACAACACAAGTGTGAAAGTCGCCTTAGAACCATAGGAGTTAGGGGCCATCCGAGCCAGTGCTCGGCTATTTTTGGCGGCCCCATAGAAATGAATGGAGGGCGGTGGCGCATGCGCAGTGCGCCCTCCTCTTTTGGGGCCCCGTTCTCGATATATAGATGTGGGTCCCAGCGGTGGGACCCGCACCTATAAGACAATAGGGGCATATCCTAGCGATATGCCCCCATTGTCCAAGATGGGAATAACCCTTTAATTGTAGTTTGTTAGAGACTTAGCCTTTTGGGTGAAGAAACCAGTAAGGAGAACTTACATCTACTGGTTTGGTGAAGCCTCCATTCTTATGTTACAGGCGATGGAGACTTTCACTTTTCACCACAGTTTCAAATAGAATTTCAACTTGAAATTCTTCTTGAACTTTTACTTCTTGTTGGTCAGTTATGTTGTGTGTTTGCTTCTTACACTTTAGTTATTTTGGTCTATTTGTTTCTTTGTTACAGGTTACGACTTCTGCCAGGTCTTGCAGTGGTTTGCAGAACGCGTTGACCGGATTATTCTCCTTTTTGATGCTCACAAACTGGACATCTCCGATGAGTTTTCGGAGGCGATCAAAGCTTTTCGAGGTCAGGATGACAAAATCAGAGTGGTGCTTAATAAAGCCGACCAGGTGGATACCCAGCAGCTGATGAGAGTCTATGGCGCCCTGATGTGGTCCTTGGGGAAGGTGATTAACACTCCGGAGGTGGTACGGGTCTACATAGGCTCTTTCTGGGCGAAGCCTTTGCAGAACACCGAGAACCGTAAACTGTTTGAAATGGAAGCTCAAGATCTATTCCGAGACATTCAGAGCCTTCCAAGAAACGCTGCACTCCGCAAACTGAATGACCTCATTAAAAGAGCTCGCCTGGCAAAGGTAAGACAAGCGGATATGCTCTGTATATATCACCCCATATATCTTTACAGAGCACCTTCATCTAGGACTGTGCACGTGTACTAGGGAGTAACAAGACGGAGATGTTAGCGTTTTACATATCTTTGAAATTCTACAATTGTAGTAAATCTTATACCTTTGTTTTTAATGCACCATACAGTATCTTCATGGGAACACTGCTGGTCATTTGCAGACCTTTGTACCTAAAACTAACATCTAAAAACAAAGGGATGTGAATATGTTGCCTAAACCGCCCTAATCTATCTGATTATATTCAGTTCTAAGATATTGCGCGATATTGGAGTAATGGATAATGATGGATAGGTCATCATTATCAGATCGGCAGGGTCTGAGTCCCGGCACCCCCGCCGAAACTCCTGGCATCAACGTTCGCTTCTATAGGGATGAGCTGCAACTAGGCCATGTGATCAATGTACAATGACATCTGACAGCCTATGAAGAGGCCACAGAGTGCCCAGTCTCTTCTAACATCTGATTGGCGGGGGTCCCAGGTGTCGAACCCCTGCCGATCTGATATTGATCACCCATCCTGCTAGCTGGTGTTGAGTGTAGGTATCCTGGAGGCTGCTGTAAGCCCCCATGGAATGGGAGGTATGACTCCATCTCTCATCTCCCTAGAAAACTGCTCGTGGCTCCCGGCCTCCCCATTTATTTCATAAGGCTGCAGTTAGACTACTTTCACACGGGGCAGCAGGGTCCGGCTGGCTATTACGGCGGGGGAACAGCCTGCCGGATCCATGCTAACGCTAGCCCACTGTGCCGCTTGAAGTTCACTCCGGACCCATTCACTATAATGGGGGTGGGCCTGAGGTCCGGCCGCAGCACATCAAACATGCCGAGAGGCGGCTGGACAAAAACTACAACAAGGTTTTTGTCCGGCCACCCCTCGGCTTGTTTGCCGTGCTGTTCCCCTGCTGGAATAGCCTGCTGCTGCCGCCAGTGTGAAAGTCAGCAGTCGCTCCTGCACATCCAGGTGGGGCATTGGTACCCTGGTAAGCTATTTAAAGGGATTTTCCGATTGTTTAATACTGATGGCCTATCCTTAGTATAGGTTATCAGCATGTGATCAGTTGGAGCCTGTGGATAGACTGGGACTGAGCTGCGCATAGGCCATGTGACAGGAGAACGGGACGTCACTGGCTTAGGGCTCATGCATATGAATGTATTTTCTTTCCGTGTCCATTCACTTTAATGCGTCCGCCAAAAAAAAAAACAAGTTACTCCGTGTGCATTCAGTTTCCGTATGACTGTTCCGCAAAATGAATAGAACATGTCCTATTATTGTCCACATTACAGACAAGCATAGGACTGTTCTATTAGGGGCCAGATGTTCCGGTCGGCAAAATATGAAATGCACATGGACGTCATCCGTATTTTTTGTGGGCCACAAAATACATATGGTCGTGTGCATGAGCCCTTATTGTCCGCGTTACGGACAACGACAGTACTGTTCTATAAGGGGGCCAGCTGTTCCATTACGCAAAATAAGGAATGCACACGGACGTCATCCGTATTTTTTGGTGACCTCAAAATACAGACAGTCGTGTGCATGAGCCCTTAGGAAGAGGTCACAGCGCTCACCAGAGATCCCAATTAGGGCTTGATCACATCAGAGTCGGACGCTCCATTTGGGGCTTCAATTACAGATTCCATCAAAAACAGCAAGGAGAAAAGTCTTGCATGTGGACTCCCAGACGGAAACCAAACGGATCCCATTAAAGTCAGTGGGATCTGTTTGGCTCCGTTTGTCTCACTTACAGTATGTGCTGTTACTTTCATTGTTCTGCTCCTATAACGGATCAGAACAACAGAAATCAATGACACTGGTGTGAAAGAGGCTTTACCGTGGTCCCAAACCAAACTGGGAAAACCATTGCTAAAAATATAGCCACCCATATATGTGAATAGGAACACATCCAGATGCTAAGGACTTAATTATGTGTCTCATGTTGGTATACGATCAGGATGTATGATACAGATCAGTTCCCAGGAGTGTAATGAGGGGTGACCTAACCCTACAACTATGTCCTGGTTTACGTCTTGGTTTATTACTCCTACCCTTGACTGGTCTCCGGTCACTGTGTGTGTCTTGGCTTTTCTAAGTAAGGAAGGCAATCCTTTTCCTGTTGTAAAGCTTGGCATATGACTGGTCTTGAAAACCTGGATAACCTGCCTGGCTTGTGTACTTAATAAATCTCTCAGAAGGAAAGCAAGTGGTAACGCCCTTAAACTTCCATGTAGAGATCGAAATACTCCTGTGATGGGGTTACATAATTCACAAGGGAAGTGCAAAGGTATCGTTTCCGGCAGTGGTAGAGAGTGTACTAGAACATATTGTTACCTACCCAGTGATCTAAAAATACTACCCTCACAGAACGGTAAATCTAGAACCCGATGAAGTACTGCACTTGGACTCGCCAGGTTCTAGATTATTAGATTTTGTATGAATACGATTTTACAAACGTACAGATGAGATCAGAATATTCATGATCAATTAACACATTGGGGCTCATATAAAGCGGGCAGGGTAGGCTACCGCTATAAATTGTGTCAGATTTCCATCATAGCCAAGCCTTGTTTTGTCAAGCATTTTTGATGGAATCTGCAAGGAAGGTCCTTAAAGAGGTTATCCCATGATAAAGATGAAAATCAGTCATGACGGTCTCTTTCTAACAAAGCTAGAACCAGCCCTGTACCTCACATGGATCCAGAGATCTCCTCATTCATTGTTCTGCTAGATTTATATCAAACTGGCAACTCAGGGGGTGTGTCCTTTCTGCTGGAGCTCAGGAGGCAGTTGAAGGATGGTACTGAGCATGTGCACCCACCTTAGCGAGGTGGACAAAGAAATAAGAACAAGCAGCAGGTGGCGCTATACAGATACAATGTATTGAATAAGTCAATGGCTATGCTAAAGTTTTAATTACATACAGTTACAAAAGTATTCAGATCCAAGTGCTGGTTTGAAAACTGCAGGATATTTGTTATGAGACAACCCCTTTAAAGGACTTATCCAGTTTCCAATATTGATGAACTATCCTCAGGATAGGTCATAAATATCAGAACGGTGGGGAACCGGCTCCCCGTCAATCTGATAGTGATGACCTACCAGCCAACCTCCCCATACCCCTGAAAAAAAAATGTCACTAGATTTGATATTTGCCGCATAAAAAATGCATCAAATAATCTTGAACTCTTCCTTGGACCGGTGTCCACCTTTAGTCTGTTTGGAAGGCTGCTGTTTACTCCTGTATGCTGTGAGAAGGTGACATTAGTGAAAGCTTATCACGGCACCTGATGAGGCTGCTAACAAGTCTACAGCTAGAGCAGGGGCGGGCAACCTCCGCCACTCCAGCTGTTGTGAAACTACAACTCCCAGCATTCATACTTCCTCTACTCTTCTCAGAACTCTCATAGAAATGAATGAAGCATGCTGAGAACTGTAGTTTCACAACAGCTGGAGTGCCAAAGGTTGCTGACTCCTGAATTAGAGGGACACACCATACCAATATTAAAGGGTTTCTGTCACCAGTTTTTTCGGTATGAACCAGACTGACATTAGAGATGTGCTAATGTCACCTGATTCCAAATATATATATGTTTTATTTACTGGTGCCCCCATTTTTTATATAAAATGAACTTTTATTTTATGCTAATTAGGCCTCTAGGTACAAGGGGCGTTACCCCTGCTCCTAGAGGCTCTGTTGATTGACAGGACCAGGCAGAGAAGAAACACTCCACTCACCATAGCTTGCAAGGACCTTCAATGATGTCATGACCATGTGATCAGTCACATAAACAGCCTGTCTCCTCCTAAACCATGTGACTGATCACATGGTCATGACATCATTGAAGGCCCTTGCAAGCTATGGTGAATGGAGTGTTTCTTCTTTGCCACATCAACAGACCCTCTAGGAGCAGGGGTAACGCCCCTTGCACCTAGAGGCCTAATTAGCATAACAAAAAGAGTTCATTTTATATAAAAATGGGGGCAACAGTAAATAAAACAGATATATATTTGGAATCAGGTGACATTGGCACATCTCTAATGTCAGCCTGATTCATACTGAAAAAACTGGTGACAGAAACCCTTTAAGCTACCATGGGGGCCTGGTCCCTGGAGTCCAGGAGAAAAAAATCCTAACTGCAGATAAAATTGGTGCCCCACGGCTCTTTGTATAACTAAGTTACAGGGCCGTGAAAGTTCTCAACACCTGAAACTACCACGCCCAGCATGCTCCATTAATTTCTACAGCCAAGCAAGTGTGCATCTTGAAAGTTGCAGTTTTACCACAGCTGCGGTGCCGGAGTTTAGCTATCACAGGTATATACTCACTGTACAGTATATAATGTCATAGCATAATACTGTTAGAACAATAAAATCTTTTAGTCCTCCTCCTGGATGGGCCCCTTCCAGGTTTGGGCCCCATCGCATCACATTTATGTGAATGGGGCTCTGCTGCAGAGTGGCACTTTGTTGGGTCCTGCAGTGAAGAGTCCTTGGCTTCTTTCTGTTGATTGATGGTATATCTGGATATTGAAGCCCCACAATAACACAGTGATAATCTATCCTAATGGTTGTCCATCAGTGTCCTAGATCTTGGAAAACCCCAATTTACGGTCCATTCACGTGTCCGTGAGTGTTTTGCAGTTCGCAAATTGCAGATCCGCAAAACACGGATGCTGCCATGCGCATTCCTCATTTTGCAGACCACACATGGCCAGCCCTATGATAAAAAGGCATGTTTTTGTCCACGATTGTGGGGCCGCGGAATGGGACTACGAATGCGGACAGTACACAGGGTGTTGTCTGCATCTCTTGCGGCCCCATTGAAATGAATGGGTCCGCACCCGTTCCGCAAAATTGCAGAACAGATACGGACCCAGAAAAATGGACGTATGAATGGACCCTTAACCGGAAAGATAGAAACTACCGAAAGCGTGCCGCCTGTTAATAGGACGTTCATCACCATACCAATCACCAACCTCAACTTCTGTTCAAAATATATTGTATTCCTATAAACTCCACAGTATGAGAGGTGACCAGAATAAACGTGACGGGTCTGTTATGTTATGCGTCTGCTAATATACAAGTGAATAACTTCTTGTGAACGCCACGCATCCGAATAGAAGAGGCCCAGATTCATTAGTTAGGTTACTCACCGCTGACTCTAAGGCGGCCTATAACGTGGAGATAAGGTAAGTGCTGCTGATTATGACGGCTACTGTTTCCATGTCTCCATGGTGCTGGAGAAACACTATGCGAGGAACGCGGCGAAATATGTGCCCCTATCAAGGATGCCTTTCACACCGTCTCTTGTTATTTTATAGGAACACGTTACATTCGCAAAGGAACATTTTTTTAGAAAGGTTTAACTAGTTATCGCCCACGGGTGACAGTAGTGGTTCTAGAAGCTCCTTATCTGATACTGAAAATGAGAAAAATACGAGAAAAATGAGAAGAGTATGAAGCGGTAGAGTAAGGCTCTATTCACAAGGTGCTCGGTCAATGTCAGATGTATACTGGCATCTGCGGCCAGCTGATCCGACACAAATGCATGCAACAGTTTTTGTCCGGCATTTATGCCGGAAATCGGCCGGATGACCCCTGGACCTCATTACAGTCCAGTGGGGATCCAGCAGTGATCTATAGAATCTGCCGATCTGCTGCTATAGGTGTGAAGGCACCCTTTCCTACTCGCAGTCTGTGCAGGTGTACACCAGTTTATCCCACTGACATAAATTGACAAGTTTTATGTATTCACTGAAAAACAGATTAGCACTAGAGATGAGCGAACGTGCTCGAAACGAGCACTGTACCTCTCAGCTCATTTCGAGCACGTTCGCTCATCTCTAATTAGCACACATATAAAATAATAACCAGCAGACACATCAACCACATAAATAATACCGTCCTGAAAGGTGTATAAGTGTAGATAACAGCAGGACTATGCCCACAGATAAATGCCCAAACACTAATGAATAGATATCAAGGTCCAAACAGTTGGCCCCAAGCACACATTAGAAGTACAGACGCAGTGGGCGGCACACGGGGACACCCCGCACGTGTTTCGCAGTAGCTTTCTCAGGGGTTTTACATCTAGATACTGATTTGAGGATGTGAAACCACAAAAAAAAAAATCTATATATACACGTACACACCAGAGACAGTAGTTGAAATAATTATACTTCCGAAACTTTGTGTATTTGATGCTGACTTTGGTTCTTGTGAGATGGGTAAGCCATATACATTCTTTATCTATATGCAGGCAGCTGTATGGCCTGTGTAAAGGTTTTTAGATTTTATGTTAAAGGGGATTTCCAAGTTATTTTTGTTAATGGGTCAATTGCAGTTTTAAAATAAAACAAAAACAAAACAAAAACCTTTAACTTCCCTTTTATCCAGTGCTGTCGCCTGGTACCCTCTGCCAGACTGCAGCAGTTTTTGATGCATTGGTGACCTCTTGTATACTGCAGCAGCCAATCGCTGGCTCTAGCCTTCTCGCGCCACACACTGCTGAAGCCAGTGGTTGGCTGCAGCAGTGTACAGGACATCACAGCTGCAGTCAGTACAATACATCACTGCTGCAGCTCAGGAGAGGGGAAGCACTGGATCTGGGGGAGCTGGGAAAGGTTAAGTATTTTTAATTAATATTTTATCACTATCCCTGTAGTTGGCCCATTCAAAATTAACTCATGTATGCCCATACCTGATGATGATACTGTGGATTTGACATTGTGGATTTTCGTTCACAGCGTTGTACAGTACTAGGATTCTGCATTTTTAGCAATTCTAATCAACATGTGGCAGAAAAAACCCCGCAGCAGAAACTGACAAGTGATGCAGATTTTGAATAAATTTTTTATATTACATACATTCATTGTGGATTTCACCGTTTTTTTTTTTTTTTTTTTTTTTAAATTTATTTTTTTTTTTGCTAACCCGTAGAAATGAATGGGTCTGTGTGTGATCCACAGAATAGGGTTGCGTGCATGAGGCCTATAGGATGTATGGATTTAATTACAATACTGGTGTGAGATACCAGACTGTGGTGCCAATGACAAACCTGCCAAATCCAGACTACCAGGAACATCGTAAAACTTTCACACACACCCGCCCTCCCCCAGATGGGATGTCAACCTGATTTACAGTAATTTCTTGTGCACTCATTTTAGTAAAAGGGGCTGCAGTGTCGCCATAAAACATTTTAGAATATTTTCTGTAACGGTAGAAACCAGTTTTTCATTTTCACGTCTGCTCCTTCTAAAACTATTTGTAAGCCAGTTATGAATGGGTCCTTCCAAATTATTACCTTCATAGACATTTATGTCATCCATAGGCAGGTGTAGGTCCCTTGACCCCCGTTCTGCCTGGACACTCGCCGGTCTGTGGTCCCTGCAAGACCAGGAAGTGAATTGGTCATTGGTGACTGCTGCAGCCAATCATCTACTGCTTGACTGGCACGTCATAAAAGTAATTTATTGCTGAAGCAGATGTGACCATTCACCTTGTGATTGGCCACATCGGCGGTCACAGGATGGTCACGATCTTACGAGAACCAGTAGTGGGCACAGATTAAGCACATTGGGGTTGTTGGCTCCTAGGCCGGACAACCTTTTTAATTTCACCACAATAAACATGTAGACGTGCTGGTTAGTAGTTCATTTTGAACTTAAAGGGGCTTTCTGGTAATAATTTTTTTAATCAAGTGTCCGCAGTCTGCCTCCCCCCTGAAACGCAAGATTCAGATTTACCTGGTCTGCCGCACTGCCTCCGCTCTCTTTATCTTCCGGTCCCTCCACTGTTTACATCCGACTGGCGATGGGCAAGGCCACATGCACCACTCCCACCAATGACTGACTTCAGTGGTTACATGGCCACAGGCAACATGTTACCTCTTAGCTTTTTTTTTTTACAGGAAAACCCCTTTAAGCAATGTCATTAATTGATCTCTGACGCTCTAGTGCATGAGTACAGCGTGTTCTGCTTATGTCCTGGTGGGAACTGAGAAGGAAAGTTCCACTGTGATCCCCATTGTTCATTTTTGGCTGGAAGGAGAAACAAGGAAATACAAATCTGAGTCAAAACAATATCACTTTGCATGACAATGTGTTATGATTTTATTTAAATCTAATATTTTTGTTTTTATGATTTAGCTGGACATAGTTAATGCTCAGACAGTTCATTACCGGTACATTTTGTATCAGACACAAGGACAACTCATACTAGTGAATGGAGATTTCCACACACTGCTACAGAATTGCTTTCACACTCATCTTAAAGTTTTGCTGGACGGCAACCAAGGCCACAGATCGAGAATGGACATCCAGCTGTTAGAACGAAAAGTGTCACCGCTATCTGTATACAGCAGAAATGTTGTCCAATTCTGGCTTCAGAATAAAAATATTATTGGATGTTCTTTTAACATGAATTGCCATCCAAATTTGAGAATAAATAGGATTAAACAGGCTAAGTGATAAAAATATTTACTAAGTGCGAATAAGTATAAGGTAAAACAGACAAATCACATACAGAATAATCGATGACCTGGCCTACACAGTACAATGGGGTGAAGCTCCTGTCGCCCCATTGAATTCAATTATCACATCTCCTTTTTTCCTCCCGTCCTTTAGGCTCCATTCACACGTCCTGTTTTTCTTTCCTGATTCGATCCTGATTTTTTCAGGACCCATTGAAATGAATGGATCAGGATCAGGATCGAATCAGGAAAGAAAAACAGGACGTGTGAATGGAGCCTTAGACTAAAGTTGGGCATACACATGAGATAGCTGATGGCCAAACGTCTGACAGCTACCTCTACCAGTTCTTCCATATGTATGTGTGCTTGTGCTCAACTGGTAATATATCGACAATCAGGAGAGGGGGAGTGCCCACATCAGAGGGGTGTTACAGAAACAGTGCTCCAAGGGCTGCAGCCGGTCCCTTGGTGCTTGGACCAGCTCATTTGCATATTACTAAAAACGCTGATATTTCTGCAATGATTCTACCTAAATACATCACAGAGGTATCATTTTAATCAGCATGATCAACCCTAGCAGGCAGTATGCCTGATTTAACAGGGTTGATCATGCTGACAGATGCTTTTTGAGGGGTTATAACCATAAGGGAATTGATTCAGAAGGTACATTTGAAAATTGTATAAATTTCGCCATACAAAGCTTAACGTTTTATTTGCTGATCGAGGAATACCTCTTTAAGGAATTTTGTATGCTGGAAGGATTTTCACCTAAAATGTTAAATTTACCATATATTGTGCAGTATTCATGATGGGAACCCATTAATCATTGGTAAATGGTAAAATGGTAATTTGTATTTTTTCATACCTGTGTGGACGTCTTTTTTTTTTTTTTTTTTAGCCTATGTTGTCAGGTTAATGTTATCCCAGTGATTGTTTTACTGTGTACATGACACAGCAGCTCTTGTAGACATGTTATGTAGGACGTAGACTCATGGTACATATCATCCTTGTAAATGAATACGTCCTGTACAGTCCCTCCCTGAGCAGGAGTCTGGCTCTTCTTACCCTGGAACGGTGACCTTACTCAGGGCACTTTTTCTGAAGCAGATTTTAAGCCAAAACTAAGAATTAATTAATTTACAGCTTGCTGCTGTGCTTTTTTTTTTTTTTTTTTGGTTTTTTGTTTGCTATGGAAACACTATAAAAATCACAGCAGATTTTTTTTGCGTTCAGTCACGTGTGACCCTGGCCTAAAGAGTGTAGTCCATCCATTACCTTCTCAAACCCAGTTCCCCATATATTGAGTAAATTAAAAAAAAATATCTAAATGTTTTTTTTTGTGGATTTGGACTAAACGTGCTGTATTACCGTATATAGACATCAATGCTGTTTTATGTTTCTTGGTGACAGTGCTCCACCTAGTGGCTACATGAACAGAATGCAAGTAGGGCAGATAGTGACTTTTTTAGATAGTAGTAGGGTATGGAACTTTTTTATACTTTATTTTTATGGTCATGCTTATTAACCCCATCATTATTTTTTTTGCATTCCTGCAGGTACATGCCTACATAATAAGTCACCTAAAGAAAGAGATGCCTGCCATGTTTGGGAAAGATGCCAAGAAGAAGGAGCTAATAAGCAAGTTGCCTGAAATCTTCTTGCAGATCCAGAGAGAACATCAGATTTCACCCGGGGACTTTCCTGAGGTCAAGAAAATGCAGGTACAGATTTCTCTGACTCAAGTGGCAGATTTGTTGCAGAAATTAGTATCTAAAAACCTTTACCGTTCATCTGAATGGGGCCCATTCGTCTGTCTGCAAGCTGCATTCAGATGAATGAGACGATCACAGAAGTTTCTGCAACAAATCTGCTGCATCTAAATTCACCCTAAAAGAAAATCTGCAGCTTATTTTGGTGCATAAAACACCTATTTACGCACCATAATATGCTTCAAAAACCGTTTCCAATGGTTTCCAGTAGCACATATTCAGCATAGTTCACACTGAAACATATATTTTACGCTACTGATTTAAAATGCACCTCAGGAAGTAGTGTGTCCCTTTTAGACGGTGATTCTTTCCAAAGTACACTTGTTTGCTATGTATTTTGCAGGCATTTATGTAGTCGAAAATGCTGCTGAAAAAAGGAATGCACCAAAAAATCACCTGAATTTCCATAGTTTTTCATCCTGAAAAAGGATGCCTTGTGAACATTGCCTTCTTGCCCATGCAACAGATACCTGCTGTAGGATTCTTTTGCTCATTGACTTCAATGCTTTTGTCCATCATGAGTCTACCACTTGTATTTTGGGCATCCAAGAATAACGTAGATGATTGTATTGTAAATTTATCATCAGATTGAATATTTGTGTTTTTTTTTTTTTAATCCTTAGCAACAACTGGAGATGTACGACTTTTCCAAATTCCATGCTCTGAAGCCTAAACTAATAGAGGGTGTAGACAATATGTTGGCCAATAAAATCGCTCCTCTCATGAGTATGATTCGAGAGGAAGAAAGCAGCTTGCCACCACAAATGGTCCTCGGTGGAGCCTTTGATGGCACCATGGAAGGTCCCTTTGGCCAAGGTTACGGAGAAGGAGCCGGAGAAGGCGCCGGCGAAGAAGAATGGGTGGTCGCCAAGGATAAACCGCTTTACGATGAGCTGTTCTATACATTGTCTCCGGTCAACGGCAAGATTTCCGGAGTCAACGCCAAGAAAGAGATGGTGAACTCCAAGCTGCCAAATAGCGTTTTAGGGAAAATCTGGAAACTAGCTGATTATGATATGGATGGCATGCTAGATGAAGAAGAATTTGCTTTGGCAAAGCATCTCATTAAGATTAAGCTGGAAGGCTATGAGTTGCCCACTGAGCTACCTCCTCACCTCGTGCCGCCATCTCAGAGGAAGCCTGTCCAGAACTCTGAATGAAGAGCCTCTTCGCTAGGATAGGTCTGCATAATCCTGCATCTTGTGACAGCCAGACGACCCATACGTAGAAAGACTGCAGGGTATTTAGGTTTAACACGCTTTTAAAACATAGTCTCAACATTTTAAAATGTACAGATTTTTTTTTTTACTAATATCTACACCGTATGTCCATAGAATAAATATACTGTCTGTATACCGTACTAATACTAAGTTTACATACTTAAAATTCCTTCATCTTCGTTCAGTTTTCCTGTTTCCTATATGTTGTAAATGCAGTATGAACGTCACCAGGTTTGCACCAGAATCCTCCATGATTGGCAGAATGGGCAAATGCTCAGTCATTGGCATTGCATTCAGGATAACAGGTGGTAAGTGACCAACATAGAAGGTATGGATTATGGCTGAAGTAGTCAATGTGTATCTGTCAGGTCTCTTAATTGAGGCTCCATACAGAGTCTCCCTGTATAAAACCCTCCCTTTAGAAAAGCATTTCATTCACCCTATGTGGGTGCAGGAAGCAGGGATCACAGGGTTATCCTATGAGTCATGACTGCGTGTCTACAGGTTTTTGCATGAAAATACTAAATTAGATAATGGAGAACAATGTATCTCCTCCCCTATTTAATGATGTCCTCAAATCCGCTTTAAAGTAAATTCATTCCCAATAATTGGCCCCAAAGGGCAACTAGAACCCATATTCCACTCTGCATATTAAAGTAGAAATTTTTATTTTATAATATAATGTGAAAACAAGTGCAGTGGACTCGGAAAGTGAAATTTAAAGTTGGGATTGCTATGCAGGGACTAAGGAAGTCAGGATGATGCGTATCAATACAAGTTTGAGATTATTAAAACTGGATCTATTGTAGGCCCCCACCCTTCTATGACATGATTTCCTCTTAGCCATGACAACTTCAGGGGATTCAGGGCTATTGATGTGAATTGCTGGCATGGTATAATAAATTGGGTGGGGTGACTTTAAATACCTATAATGTACCTAACCTTTTAACAAACTTTGCATTAATCAATAGTACAGTGTATGTAAATTAGGAATAATAGTATTTCTGGCCACTCCATGACTTGTATTTAGCATTTTTTAGCAGTTTTCCCCTGTGCATGCAGTATCTCTAGTTTACAGAACAACTCCCATCCACTGCACACAGAAAGTAGAGGAGAATCTGCTTCCTAACCTTTTACTCACTCAGAAGCAGCCCCAGGATCATGGAGGACATTACAGAGAAGTGCTGACCTGTATGGTTGTGAATAAAGCATTTTATCTGAGATATATTTTAATATTTAACAGCAGCAATCTCTCTTGCTGTACCTTTCTCTGAGCTCCTGCGGACTCCTCCCCCCTCCCCTCCCCATAGACTTTTTACATGTGTAATATGATCCTTCTGTGAGCTTCTCCCGTCCTGGACGGAGTCAAAGCAAATTTCAAAGTGAAAAGCAATTGGTAAAGTGGCGGAAGTGGTAAAGAGCTGATAACATGAAAACTAGACATTTCTTTATAAGAAGACATATAACAAAGATTTTCCTATGGTCGCTTGTACTATTGATTTATGCAAAGTTGTGTGAAAAATTTGTGACCATTAAAAAGTATCCCAGCATAAGTTGATAGATACAGTTCACAGTACTGAGATAATGTCAGTGTGGCTGCATCAGATACACTCACCGATGGGTGGTATGACCATCAGATACTGTTAGAGAAGTGATATAATTACACACCATCCGGTCTTCTTTAGTCCCTGCATAGAAATGTCAATTTCTATTGTACTTGTTGACTGTACTTTTTATATTACAAAATAAAAGTTACATTTTAATATGTAGATGTAAGAAGGGTTCCAGTTTCCTGGCCGGTCAATTGCTATTTTTAATGTCCGCGTTGATAGGTGACTCTAACAGGGACACTTGGCCAATCAGTGCTCTATAAATGGAGGAACCATCACCGTGGAGGAAGTGAAGATTTCACACGTAATATTTTTTGGAAATATTCCAGTGCAGTTTTTGAGCCAAGGCCAGAAGTGGATCCAGGAGGAAGGAGAAGTGTAAGTTCTTCCTTATATTCCTTCTTCCTTTTGAATCCACTTCTAGGTTTTGCCCAAAATAGTACATGGAAAAACTGTTTCAAAAGTTTCGGCAGTTTCAAAAAAAAAAATAAGTTTTTTGAGGCAGTGTTTCCAGCCAAAGACATTAGATTAGGAAAAGTATACAGGACAGGCTTATCCTTAAATTCCCACAAAACCGCACGTGTGATTTTGACCTTTAGGCCTCATGCACACGACTGTATGTTCGGTCCGCATCAGATCTGCATTTTTTTGCGACTTGGATGCCGACCCATTAATTTCATTGGGGACCGCGTGCTGTCTGCGTTGTATGTCGCGCTCCGCAAAATAAAATAGGACATGTCCTAGTCTTGTCTGTTTTGCTGACAAGGACAGGATATGTCTACAGGAGTTTTAAAAAAAAAATGGCGGCATGCACACAGCCAATATCTGTGTTTTGCGGATCTGCTTAACGGATACGGTTGTGTGCATGAGGCCAAAAGGGTACGGCTACAGTTTCTCTGGAGCAGGAGTGCCACTTTACACTGAGGTCCTGAATGTAATGCTTTGCTTTGGGCTATTTGTGCATTAGGGTTTACACGTCCTTTATACAGGTGATTGTATAGTTACACAAGGGCTTTTTGTTTTTTTCTGTTGCCTTGGACAGTACAATAATTTCCAGGCTGCTTCATAGAGCTCAAAGTTTAGAATATTTTGTACAATACTAAATTTTTTTTTTTTTTTTTTATTGAGACTTTTTAAAAGAGTAAATAGTTTAACTGGAATTTCCTGACCCGAAGTAGAAGCAGCTTTTGTGTATTTTACTTCTAGAAGTGACGTTTGCACGCTCTCACTGTAGGCACAGCACCATGTCGGTAACAGATGTTATTTTACTCATATAACTTTGTATAGACGTTTGGGACAAGTACATACCTGAAAATGCCTGCTACGTTATTTATTTTTTTTTTTTTAGATCTATATATTTTTGTATTATCAGTTTACTGTGATCCATCAGTAAATGTCCCTTTATAGGTAAGACTCGTCACACCTTTTACACTGCTGTTATAACGTGTCATCGTATCACTGCAGGATTAGTCTTTATTCACACGTCCGTGTCCACGATGACATCCGTGACAAGATGGTCAGTGGTTCATCTGTGACGTGTGACTAAGGCCTTATCATGATGTTGCCTGCAGAAGATGGAGAAATTAGATGTTTGACTGGTGATCTTTGCATTATTACATAGAAGTGAGTGAGAGAATGCGGCACTCTAGTAGTGTAGTCATAATGATATAAAATGACTCTATTTTCTATTTCTAAGCAGAGAATATTTAGCAGATTGGTCATGTTATGTGGACTTCCAGAAACACTCCATAGACGCAGCCTACCATTCCTTTCAGACTCGTGCGTAGGTTGTCAAGTGATATAGGATGGTGCTTCTTCCATTGTGGACTTGGCGTTCAGCGCTGATACTATATCAGGTTATAGTAATCATTTTATGTGACCAATTAATGGTAATGTAGCTTTTTAGTATATAATTGCTTACGTGGAGTATAAGAAATGGATGGCAGTGTGTGCAGATGACAATGTTTGTGTGTGAATAATAAATTCTGATATATTTTAACATGGACCGCGGCATATTGAAGGGGTTCTCCTGGAATTAAGAAAATGAAAATACTTAAATATTACTTTATTATAGATATATTCCCAAATACCTTTCATTATTTATAATGGCTTGTTTTGTCTGGGGAGCAATCATCAGGAGAAATAAAATGACCGCCGTCCTATTAGTACACACATAACCTGTCCTAATCACACAGGAGGACATGTTACTTCACAACACTGAGGTAAAGAGCTGCCTCATCCTCCTCTCTGCCCTGCTTGTCAGGGATTATGATCCTGAATGCAGCAGATAAGAACTTTAGCTGAATCTCTGGGGAACTTGGTTTATGAGGAGACATGAAGTCCAGAAAGGATGGACTGGACAGACTGTGGTAATGGAGACTGCATACAAATGCTGCTGCTCATTATCCACATCCCCACAATCCTCTTCCCAGAGATTCGCCTGTATGCAGGATCATAATCCCTGACGAGCAGAGAGGAGGATGAGGCAGCTCTTTAGCTCAGTGTCGTGAAGTAACTTTTTTCTTCCTGATTAGGACAGGTTCTGTGTGTACTAATAGGACAGTGTCCATTTTATTTCTCCTAATGATTGCTCCCTAGACAAAACGAGCCATTATAACTAATGAAAGGTATTTTGGAATACATTTACCATAAAGTAACATTTAAGCATTTTCATTTTCTTAAACCCCCTGCTGGGGTTCCTGTAAAATACACACACACACACATTTTGTGGAACATGCACACTAGTATTGAGCATTTTCTTTCTTTCTTCCCTTCATTTGTCCTCATTGTGAAGAAGAAAACAGGCATTTCTAATTTAGAAAGGGTTCACACTTTTGTTCATTGTATTCCATTGCCTTTTGACAGTCAGAATTGTGTAGCACGCGATGGTATTCTCCCCTGCAGAAAATATACCATGTATAACTATAATGCCAGCGCTTTATATCCTTCTATGCTAGTGTGTCTAGATGTTTTATTTTTTGCAAGTTTTTTTTCCTGTTTTGCATTTGGTAGCTTTAGCATTGTAAGGCTGTGTTCACATGGGTTTTATGCTATAGGCAAATTCGACATGGATTTTTATTTTATTTTTTCCAAACAATCCTAGGCAGAAATCCGAGGCTGGAATGTGAATTTCTGCCACCAATGTGCCAGCAGATCCACCCGTAGGTAACCCAATTGTTTTTCACCATGAAGGTGCTTCAAAATCTGCAACCCGTTAGTTATTCTGTGCAGTTTTGTTCCCCGACATATGAATTGGCGATGACACACTGTACCCCATTCACTTGCCTTATTTGTGGAATGTCGCTGAATTCTGACAGGATTTTTAGCAAGGAATCCTGAATGTGTGAACATGGCCTAGAGCAGGCATCCCCAAACTGCGGCCCTCCAGCTGTTGTAAAACTACATCTCCCACCATGCCCTGCTGTTGGCTGATAGCTGTAGGCCGTCCAGGCAATCTGGGAGTTGTAGTTTTGCAACATCTGGAGGGCCGCAGTTTGGGGATGCCTGGCCTAGAGAATCAATGGCCTTTATTGTATGTGTAACATTTAGGCCCCATTCACACGTCCGTATTTTGCATCCGCATTTTTCGCATTTGCGGACAATTAAGCGGATAGTATGCGGATCCATTCATTTCAATGGGTCCCGAAAAAATGCGGACATTGCACCGTATGCTGTCCGCATCCGTTTCTCTGTTCCGTTCCGTTTTGCAGATCCGCAATCAGAAATCCTCCTGTCCTACTTTTCCTCCTGTTTTGCGGTCCGTAGCCCAATACAAGTCTATGGGACGTCCGTAAATGCGGAAGACATGCGGAAAGCCATCCGCATGTCATCCGTATTTGCGGATTCCGTTCCAGGAGGGGTGAAAAAAAAAAAGATGTTATTCATCCTTCGGATCCTTCATGACATATGGATACATCCTTTCCGTTTTTTTTACGGAAAGACGGAACGGATGTCCTGGAAAAACTGAGTTTTTTGCGGAACAACGGATCCGCAAAAAACTGACCATTTTCCAGGATGTGCACACATACGGACGTGTGAATGGGGCCTTAGTGTTAAGTTCCTCATGATGTCTAGTATTGTAAACATAATGGCTCAGTCAAGTACATATCCATGGAAATATGGTTAAAAAAAACCCAACTCTGTATATTCCACAGTTTATTGAACACCATGCTTCTACTTACCTAGCACTGCAGTGGTTCACTTTAAGGTTACCTGCATATGGGTGCGGGTAAACATGCAGAAGATTCACACAAATTTCCATGCGGATTTCTATGCGTTTTTGCACCCGTAAAGTCGTATGTGTTACTTGCAGTTTTTGGTGCAGATTTGATGCAGTTTTGCCGCAGATCTCAGCCTTCCATTGAAAAGGGGAAATCCGCACCAAAAATCACAAGCTTAATTGACATGCTGTGGACTTCTAAATCCACATGGCAGCTCAATTTCTGCACAGAGCAAAGAAGCAAAGTCTACATGAGATATGTTTAATCTCATTCACTATCTGCTGTTTTTTCAGTGGGGAAAAACCCTATGTAATCTGCACCGTGTGCAGCCACTGTCAGGATACCTGCACATGGTGCCGATTTGTATGCAGAAAATCCTCAAGAAATCTGCACAAAAAGCACCTAAATCTGCATTATTTATTGCATTTTTATGCAGTTTTTGTTTTGGATTTTCTGTTTATGTAGACAAACCTATTGAAGTCTATGGATAAAGCAACTTTACAAAAGGTGCAGAATCCCATAAACATACTGCGGATTTTAGGTCCGTTTGAACACGCAAAGCAAAGTGTACATGAGATTTGTCTAATATAATACACTTTGCTGGTATCGTATTACGCTGTGGTTTTTCTGCACGAAAATCCATACAGAAAAAAACCGCATGTTGTCCGCATTGTGTGCATTTACCCTTATAGGACTGTAATGCAGTTCTCTGCTAAGTGCCTGGGCAGAAGGAGCACTGTCTGAAGGGGCGGCAGACCCTCAAATCTGGAAATCGGCTCCTCCCCTATCACTAAGATATGTAAACCTCCTTATTTAAGTGCTATTAAATAAAACCGTAATATTGCCTAAATGCTAGTTTGTGTGCTTTGCTCCGTTTTATTTTATGTTTATTATTTTTTTAAACGTCTGTATAAAACAGTAGATAAAGTTGGAGCAAATCCTAAGGTGACGCAGAGGAAACTTTACCCTTACAAAGATGTTAGTGAAGAGCTTCAGTGGTTGTTGCCTGTTATTTTATGTAATTGCTTTTATGTGTTGTCCCAGCATCCTTGCTGATGAAAGACAGCAGCCTCCATTAGGTCGTATTTACATGAGCGTATATGCCAGGCGTATCCGTCTGTATTAAACTGCGTGCGTCACGGTCAGACTAACCCGCCCTCACAGCATCATCCTGCAGTCAGGCCGTGACCCGTTCCAGTAATACGGACATATAATACGTCTGGCATAGGCTCCTGTGAACCCAGCTTTAACGTCACACCCTGGGGCATTCATATTATCAGCTGGGTGATATGTATGTCTTCCATTTCAGCAAACAGTGGCCAAGATAGTTATATTCTATCCTGGCCACTAGGGGTCTCTTTTCTGCTGTGCTCTGGTCTACACTGATCACAATAAAATATGACTACACTTAAACAATCCATTGTGTGTGTTTCTTGTGATATAATATTTTAGAACAGCCCTGTATTAAAAGTATTAAATTTTATAAAAAATATCAGGAAAAAAAAACTATATATTTGCATTGTACATCTATTTTTGTGTAAATTTCACATGGTAATATAATTTTGATTTTAGTTTGTCTTGATTCTTCTAAGTTTGACCTGCGATAATATTTACTAAATAAAAGATTTCCTGAATGTTGTGATTTCCTTCTTTACATTATTCATTTTTAACTTATAGGGGAGGGGGTTGGCAAAGGGAAGCGTACTTACCTGCTCCCTGGTCTCGGCTGCCTCCCTAAAGCCCCCTGTTGTCAGCATCCACTTTGACACCTATGCAGCAAATCGCTGGCTGCAGCGGTCACCTGCTCGCCTTCTGTCGCATCAGTTGGTCACATGATGCAAGGGGTGGGGGCAAGCGGCTGCAGCCAATGGCGTACAAAGCATATGTTGACAGGGAGGGACCCAAGCAAGGCAGACAAGGCCTGGAAGTAAAGGACCCAGGGGCGGGGAGCAGGTAAGAATTTTTCCCGAGGTGGAGTTTGCAAAAAATGAAGGAAAAAAAACTCAAAAGGTGGCCAGACAAGCTAAATCAAGAGCTATTCACATCAATAACTTATTTCTATGTAAATACATAAACAAGTCTAATAAACTGGCATATTGGGAGCCAGTATTCAAAAAAATGCAATTATTTTTGAGGTTCCCCAGGAGACCGCAGCAGCAAGAGGCATAGCTTTTACAGGAGAGATGGCAAACTTTTTGAAATGGTCTGTAACCTGCAGCCAGAATATACAATATTTTACCCCATCCCCACCCACCGATACATGGTTTCAGGTAGGAATGGGAGTATAGGCTCCACTGCAGTGGAGACATGGTTGAGGGGGCACCCCATGGTAAGAAGGTTGAAGGCTACTGGACTAGAATATACAGTCTACAGTATGTATCCAGTGCCCTTCATACGTCTTGAAAGTACTCCTTTGAAGATTACTCAGAAATTTATTACCTCTACCGCAACTACAAAATACTGACCAAATACCGACTGTGAAAGTGGCCATTAGGAGATTCTTCCAGTAAGGGCTGATGCACACGGTGGAGCTGTGTGTACAGAGCTTGCATGGCAGTGCTTTGAAGCCAAGCATCTCACTAATACTGAGCTTACTGACCTCCATGTGCTGCCATCATACTCCATTTCCATACATTTGGAATCCTACAAAGCATGTCATATTTCCTTTTCCCCTTATGACATCATACCTGGAGAGACCGCCTCCTTCTCCTTTGGACAAGAAACGGGAACACCCTACCATATCCCCAATTCTCTTTCCCGTCCTAAGGAGACTGGTGAATTGAGAATCATTTGTGGGAGAACTATTGGGACCCCCTAGGTATAGCTATGGAAGGTTCCCCCAGGCGGCCTAAGACTCCTTCTAGGAGTTGCTGCATGTCTGGTGCTCACTCTCCCCCTTTTTAATTCTCCAGTCTCTTCCCCGATCTGTGCGTGCTGGAGGCAGGGATTGCCTTATCTTGGTGCATGCGGGCGTCTGTGGGCCACTGCAGGCCATGCCTATATGTCCATCTGCCTTGTGGAACACCACGCAGTAGTACTGGTCAGTAGTTACTGACAGGAAGTTAGTTGACGACTTCTGATTCTTGAGCAAAGTGGAGAAAATGGTCATCACTGAAGGACAGAAGGCCTCCTAAGGTTTCCTAAGGCCTCTTTCACATAAGTGACTTTTCCGTCCGGATGCGATTTTCACTTATTTTTGCGTTCAGGAAAAATCGTAGCATGTTCTATAATCTCCGTTTTTCACATATGTAAGAAGTCAGTAGGAAGACTGGTAGAGGAGAAGCATGTGCCGCTGAGATTTCTTATCTCAGTGGTGTAAATCCCGGAAACGTTTATTGCTAATCAAAGTAGTTGGTGAGCAGGTTTTTTTAAAGATGGATTTCAGGGTCCGGGATTTAGGAGTGGCTGTAGAGAGTTTGGGTGGGATGGCCATTCCCATTCCTCCACTCCAGGTTTTTAGTGCTGGAGGTTTCTCAGCGGGACCTGATTAAAAGGTGGAACCTGACAGTGTGGGTGTTTGAAGTGTGGCAGAGAGCAAGGAGGAAGGATAGTGGTTCCTTTTTCCTCCATGGGAAGCAGGAGCGGACTGGGAACTTAAAGTGGCCCTGGAAAAAATACTAAAAGTGGCCCCATTTTGTAATTGGGTCCAAATTGATGGAAGGTAGAGCCAGCAATACCATATAGCGGCACATTATACTGCCCCAACAGAGCCAAATACCACAGTCCATCACAAAATACTGCCAGCAGCACAAAATACATTGACAAAAACCTCCACTGGCAGACAGCGAGGAGGGCCAAGGCGGCCCCCTGGGCATCGGCCCACCGGGAAATTTCCCTGTAAGGTCTATGGCCAATCCGCCCCTGATGGGAAGAAAGGATACTGGCACGGTCAGGTGGTGGCTGCTACAGGGTGAGGACTTTCCATGTTGTAGTTTTTTTTTTTTATTGTGTCCTACTGAAGAAAGTTATATGCTTTCGTCTATTTTTACTTTACTTTGTGAAAAGAAGCCCTGTGCAGAAAGTACCTGTTTGGTTCATACCAATAAACCGTACCCGCTGCTTATGTTTACACCGTTTCCGTGTGCATGACTGCCCAATACAGCAACCCAAGTAGGACGCTGTCTCACACATAGCTCTGGTTCCATAGAAGTGAATGAGGCTTGCGTGAAAAACGGATTGCATCCGGATGCAATGTGTGTTTCACTGATGGTGGCTAGGAGATGTAGTTTGTAATTCTTAATTATTATTTTTTTTCCACAAAAACCCATGTGGAAAAAACTGAAACACTGAACGCAACTGCAGACAAGACTGATCCATCAGTTTTTTCCTGAACAGATCCCGACACAATTCGTATCACTCATGAGAAAGAGGACGAGAGTGGGCGTTTTTGGAGAAAGCCCTGTTAGTTTGTTCCAGACCAGGTAGCTGAAGTTCAGAAGACTTGAAGATTGTCTACCTTGATGAATCTGTGCATTCATCATGGAGCCTGTTCAGCGCGATCAAACCATCACTGAGAATTCAGTACCCTGATGGGGTAACAGGGGTTTTTACTCTGTAGTTTTTTTTGTTTTTTTTTTAACCTGAATCATTGATGGAGTTTTATTATTTGAGCCTTGAAAAGTCCATCTAGCAAATCCTCCAAGGCTGTTTGGTTTGCAAGAAAAGTCTGTCTTCTTGTGCTAAACCTTTTGTCGGGCTTGGTGGGGGATGAAGCCCTAACTCTGATGGGTAACATTGAGTTGGTCAAGAGCCATCACCTCATCTTGAAGAGTCTGTGAGATATCTGCTTTGTTGATAGATCCTCCTTATATAGTAATCCTGGAAGATAGGGTTATTCCCCTAAATCCTTCTTTTCTGCCTAGTTTCCAACGTTCCTAGGAGGTAGTACTACCATTCTTTTTGTTCTTCCCTGAGGAATAATAAAGAAGCAAATTTTAATCGTATACTGTATATTAAAAAAAAAAACAACTTAAAATGTTAAAAAAAAAAAGCTTCATTGAGGACATATTCTTCCTTGGCTCTTCTTGGCTGACTCATGGGATCTTTCCTTGGCTCCAGATATTAGGATTTCTGGATTTTCTCCAGGATGGTCTGGATAAGGGTCAAAGGGTTAGCACCCTGAAAGTCCAAATTGTGGCCCTTAGTACCTTTATGGGTGTTAGGTTGGCAGATAATTTTTTTTTTTTTTTTTTTTGGAGGGGCAAGTAGGATACGTCCATCCTTCGGCTCCACTATGCCACCGTTTTATCTGTACTCATGGAACATCCATTTGAACCAATCGGATAAATTATCTGCTTTCTCTAAAACGACCTTCTTTAAGTGATTCTGGTTTCCTGCCTAAAGGAGAAGGAGGAGGTCTCTCCAGGGGTGCTGCCATAGGCTCAAGGAAACCCCATTACCAGTAAATGTAATCTAAATTTTCCTGTTGGATTGTAGGGAATGCAATCGTAAAAATGTCTGTATGTGAAATCATATTGCGCTGTTGTGTGACCTTCTGCATGAGCCCTTACTTTGTACAATGTTGTATTGCATATGCCATTTTTCTTCATATGTCTGATGCCTGGTGATATAATGCATTGTAGCATATTTTATTGTAATTTTTTTTTTTTCAGGTAAATAGGGCTCCACTGAAACATTAACGCTGAACCAGTAAGAAAGTAGAAAGATTGTGTAAGTAAGTGTACTTATAGAGACAGTTTTCTTCGTAGGTTACATAGCAATGACACAAATCTAAATGTTTCTCTGTAGTATTACATTTTGTGTGTGCATTTATTAACGGTAGTAATAGCTTTACTTTTGTTTAACTTACTAACCAGTCTTTTTTTTTTCTTTTAGAATGAAGTTGTAATGAGGGTTACAGACACTAGGTGGCGATAGTCACATACTGTATATCCAGCTTCTGGTAAAAACTCTGTTGGTATACCTTTTTTAACCAGGTAACTTGGTCACACAGCGGCTGCAGGAAAATCTGTTCCATGTACAGTATATACAGCTCGGTTTGCCCCTATGGTGTTCAACTGTTGCTCTACAGTCCACATTTGGAGGTGTTCGTCTGTGTGTTGCTCTCATAAGGTATAGTGTCAATGCTGCAGATTTTCAGCAGCAGAATTAGGCTACTTTCACACTAGCGTTTAAGTTTTCCGGTATTGAGATCCGTCAAAGTGGTTTAATATTGGAAAAAAAAAGCGCTTCAGATTTGTTCCCATTCATTGTCAATGGGGACACAAATGAACTGAACAGAGCGGAGTGCTCCAAAATGCATTCTGTTCCGTTTAGTTGCGTTCCCAGACCGGAGAGCAGAAAGTCAGCAGCATTTACAGCAGCAGTGAGCTGGATGAGATTTTAATAAATCACGGAATAGGTCATCAATATCAGATCGGCGGGGGTCCGACACCCAGCACCTTCGCTAGTCAGTTGCTTGAAGAAAAAGCTGCACTCCATGCCAGCGTTGCCTTCCCTTCAATGCTTACCTGCTTGCTTCACTTCTATGGGATAGCTCTGTAGTATACACTTGAATAGGAACGAGCCGCCCCATAGACATCAAGTCCCCTTTGCTAGCCCACATGAAGCCTTCTTGCTTTTAGGTTTCTCTTTCATAAGGAGCCCACCTTATGGTTGTGCCATGTGTCCTACCTCCACTAAGGGCGTTGTCTAAGTGAACCCCTCGTTCTTCACAGTACCCCTGATGGTGGGGATAGACTTTTCCAAGGGAGGGTTGTTACAAAAGGCAGCTGGTCCAGATTGAGCAGGGGGTACCAGTGCAAGGTACCAGAGGTACAGACGTAGTCAGCAGCAGTCGTAACCAGGAACAACAGTGCAGGACTGAAGGATGAGGTAGAGGCGAAGTCAAGCAAGCAATAGATCAGGGCAGGAGGCACAGGTACAGATAAGGCAGTCCGGGTTGGCAACAGGAGAGTCAAGGCAATCGGGTAGGGATCAAACAGCTAGCAGAGTCCAGAAACACAAGCACACAAGGACCTTGACACTCAGGCACCTGGGGACTGTAACTTCTTCTTTAAGAGGCTCCTCTGTCCTCCACTCATTACCTGTAGTAATGGCGACTGTTTGAACTTGTTAGGCTACTTTCACACTTGCGTTTGCAGGATCCGTTTGTGAGATCCGTCACAGGCTCTCACAAATGGTCCTAAACTGATCAGTTTTTCCCTAATGCATTTTGAATGGAAAAGGATCCGTTCAGAAAGCATCAGTTTGCTTCAGTTCAGTCTCCATTCCGTTTTGGAGGCGGACCTTAAAACGCTGCCTGCAGCGTTTTGGTGTCCACTTGATGGAAACTGATCCAAACGGATCCGTCATGACTCACAATGTAAGTCAATGGGGACGGATCCGTTTTGTCTGACACAACAGAAAACGGATCCGTCCTCCATTGACTTTCAATGGAGTTCATGACGGATCCGTCTTGGCTATGTAAAAGATAAAACAAACGGATCCGTTCAGAACAGGCGGTTTTATTATCATGACGGATCCGTTTGTGAGAGCCTGGACGGATCTCACAAACGGATCCTGCAAACGCAAGTGTGAAAGTAGCCTTATCGGTATAAAAGACACCTGTCCACAACCTCAAACAGTCACACTCCAAACTCCACTATGGTGAAGACCAAAGAGCTGTCGAAGGACACCAGAAACAAAATTGTAGACCTGCACCAGGCTGGGAAGACTGAATATGCAATAGGCAAGCAGCTTGGTGTGAAGAAATCAACTGTGGCAACAATAATTAGAAAATGGAAGATATACAAGACCACTGTTAATCTGCCTGCATCAAGGGCTCCACGCAAGATCTCACCCCGCGGGGTCAAACTGATCACAAGAACTGTGAGCAAAAATCCCCAAACCACACGGGGGACCTAGTGAATGACCTGCAGAAAGCTGGGACCAACGTAACAAAGGCTACCGTCAGTAACACACTACGCCGCCAGGGACTCAGATCCTGCAGTGCCAGACGTGTCCCCCTGCTTAAGCCAGTACATACTCGGACCCGTCTGAAGTTTGCTAGAGAGCATTTGGATGTTCCAGAAAAGTATTGGGAGAATGTCATATGGTCAGATGAAACCAAAGTAGAACTGTTTGGAAGAAACACAACTTGTTGTGTTTGGAGGAGAGTGAATGCTTAGTTGCATCCAAAGAACACCATACCTACTATGAAGCATGGAGGTGGCAACATAATGCTTTGGGGCTGTTTCTCTGCAAAGGGACCAGGACGACTGATCTGTGTACATGAAAGAATTCAATGGGGCCATGTATCGTGATATTTTCAGTGCAAACCTCCTTCCATCAGCAAGGGCATTGAAGATGAAACATGGCTGGGTCTTTCAGCATGACAATGATCCCAAGCACACCGCCAGGGCAGCGCAGGAGTGGCTTCGTAAGAAGCATTTCAAAGTCCTGGAGTGGCCTAGCCAGTCTCCAGATCTGAACCCCATAGAAAACCTTTGGAAGTAGTTGAAAGTCTGTGTTGCCCAGCAACAGCCCCAAAACATCAGAGGAGATCTGCATGGAGGAATGGGCCAACATACCAGCAACAGTGTGTGCCAACCTTGTGAAGACTTACAGAAAACGTTTGACCTCTGTCATTGCCAACAAAGGATATATAACAAAGTATTGAGATGAACTTTTGTTATTGACCAAATACTTATTTTCCACCATAATTTGCAAATAAATTCTTTAAAAATCAGACTGTGATTTTCTGGATTTGTTTTCTCATTTAGCCATAGCAACGTGCACCTGCGCACTGGGATGTTCTGACTGAAATTCCCCTTTTTTTCTTTGTAAGTTTGTACTGGAAGTGTGGCTACTCCATTTGGTCATGCACTCCTGACTAGCCCCGTCTGCCCCATAGGTTGATTTTAATTAGTGTAACTATAAAGCCGAGTGGATTCTGCATGCATGTTGGTACCTGCATCCCTGTATTAGTGGAGGGCTTTGAAGCACCATAAATAGCAGAAGGGACCCAGCATGCATGTGGAACCAACACCCCCTGATTATACGGAAGCCAAGGTTGGCACATAACAGGTAGGAAATAGTGTTAGGTTCCCGTCTTGCAGAGATCACCTTGACGATTTGGTGGACGGGCCAGGGATAATTTTGTACAAAATATATTTGCCAAGAATCTCTAATTTACTAAACAAGCATAGCATTAACTCCAGAATACCTCATATCTCTATGGCATTTTGTGCTTTATCTGGTTGGCAGTGTGCCGTTGCATTGTATGTATTTTCTCATTTTCTCTCTCATAGTTGAGGTCTACCTATGATGTCAATTACAGGCCTCTCTAATCTTTTTAAGTGGGAGAACTTGCACAATTGGTGGCTGACTAAATACTTTTTCCCCCAATGTATGTGCATGTGTGTATGTGTGTGTGTGTGTGTATATACACTCACCGGCCACTTTATTAGGTACACCATGCTAGTAACGGGTTGGACCCCCTTTTGCCTTCAGAACTGCCTCAATTCTTCGTGGCATAGATTCAACAAGGTGCTGGAAGCATTCCTCAGAGATTTTGGTCCATATTGACATGATGGCATCACACAGTTGCCGCAGATTTGTCGGCTGCACATCCATGATGCGAATCTCCCGTTCCACCACATCCCAAAGATGCTCTATTGGATTGAGATCTGGTGACTGTGGAGGCCATTTGAGTACAGTGAACTCATTGTCATGTTCAAGAAACCAGTCTGAGATGATTCCAGCTTTATGACATGGCGCACTATCCTGCTGAAAGTAGCCATCAGATGTTGGGTACATTGTGGCCATAAAGGGATGGACATGGTCAGCAACAATACTCAGGTAGGCTGTGGCGTTGCAACGATGCTCAATTGGTACCAAGGGGCCCAAAGAGTGCCAAGAAAATATTCCCCACACCATGACACCACCACCACCAGCTTGAACCGTTGATATAAGGCAGGATGGATCCATGCTTTCATGTTGTTGACGCCAAATTCTGACCCTACCATCCGAATGTCCCAGCAGAAATCGAGACTCATCAGACCAGGCAACGTTTTTCCAATCTTCTACTGTCCAATTTCGATGAGCTTGTGCAAATTGTAGCCTCAGTTTACTGTTCTTAGCTGAAAGGAGTGGCACCCGGTGTGGTCTTCTGCTGCTGTAGCCCATCTGCCTCAAAGTTCGACGTACTGTGCGTTCAGAGATGCTCTTCTGCCTACCTTGGTTGTAACGGGTGGCAATTTGAGTCACTGTTGCCTTTCTATCAGCTCGAATCAGTCTGCCCATTCTCCTCTGACCTCTGGCATCAACAAGGCATTTCCGCCCACAGAACTGCCGCTCACTGGATGTTTTTTCTTTTTCGGACCATTCTCTGTAAACCCTAGAGATGGTTGTGCGTGAAAATCCCAGTAGATCAGCAGTTTCTGAAATACTCAGACCAGCCCTTCTGGCACCAACAACCATGCCACGTTCAAAGGCACTCAAATCACCTTTCTTCCCCATACTGATGCTCGGTTTGAACTGCAGGAGATTGTCTTGACCATGTCTACATGCCTAAATGCACTGAGTTGCCGCCATGTGATTGGCTGATTAGAAATTAAGTGTTAACGAGCAGTTGGACAGGTGTACCTAATAAAGTGGCCGGTGAGTGTGTGTATATATATATATATCTCTGCCATGACTATGTTGTGCAGAAAGAAGAGAAGGATGACTAAATACTCCTGAGTGAAACCCTGGATTTGCTTGTGAGAAGCAGCAGCCTCAGAGCCGGATTTATCACCTGTTTGGCTGTTGCTGATGAGAAACCCAGCTTTACTGTATTGGAAAGTAAAGAAAGAGAACAGGAAATGTGTTAGGAGTAGGGTTACCCCTTGCCTTGCTCCACAAAGGAGGACATTGCAGGCCATGTCCCAACTCTGCTAAGCCACGCCCCCAACTATGCTAAGTCACGCCCCTCACAGTAATGGTGCCTGGCAAGAATAGAAAAAAAAGGCCGTGAAGACCTGATGGTGAACTGTGTGCAGGCCCGAGTGCTTCTCTTACCCCCAGTCAGTCAGTTTGTGCTGTGGTCTAAGTGTGGAGCCAAAAGGGGCTGAAAAGGGGGGCACTCCAATGTCCATAGAGGCCCTGTGTTTTATTGAGGACAGTGTGCCAGGAAACCAGACTGCCTTGCCTAAAGCCAGACATCCGGCCACCCTAGCCCTAAGGGAAGGTGGAAGAGATATCCAAAGACTGTCTAAAATCATAAGGCCAGGAGCGGATTGGCCATAGACCTTACAGGGAAATTTCCCAGTGGGCCGATGCCTAGGGAGCCACCTGAGCTTTCCTCATGACCGGCCAGTGGAAGTTTTTGGAATGTGTTTTGCGCTGCTGGTAGTATTTTGTGATGGATTGTGGTATTTGGCTCTGTTGGGGTGATATAATGTTCCACAATATGGTAATGCTGGCCCTGCTTTCCATCATTTTGGACCCAACTACAAAACGGGGCCACGTTTAGTATTTTTTCTATGGCCACTTTAAGTTCCCAGTATGCCCATGCATAAGGCCAAGTGTGCTAGTAATGTATTCACTGTTTATGGTTATGGACTTTGCTACTTGTGGAAGGATTATCAGTTACCAGCACCTTTCATACTTGTATAATGGTTTGGCTGATCATTTGACGGCCTGCCTCCCTCAGTCCAGGGATTGCACTGCTGATTTGCAGTCTCTGGAGCCTACTACACTTTCTTTCTGTGTGTGCGGATGGTTTGTAGTCTGGGGAGCCTACCACATTTTTGAGAGTTTTGCATTCCTGTGATAATCTTGGAAAGATTGAAAAGTGTTTAGAAGGAGCTCAGGGACTACTACTCCTGTTATCATTGTTGGCCTTTGCGCCTTTTGCGAAGAGACTGCAGTGTGACTCGCTTTGGAATTGTGCCTTGATATTGTTAGTTGTACTACAACTCCTATTCTGCACTTTAGTAACAGAGATTTGTTTACTTTTTACAGTCACCTTGATTACTGATTACAGGTTGTAGTAGATTTTTGGAGAAGGTTCGTTGATCCAGGGCGTTATTCTGATTGCCTGATCGGAGTCGGGAAGGATTTTTTTCCCCTAAAATAAGGACATTTGTCTTCTACCTCATGAGATTTTTGGACTTTATCTGGATCAGCTTTGCAGGATAACAGGCCGAATTTGATGGACAGATGTCTTATTTTCAGCCTTACAAACCATTTTACTATCTTAAAGAGGCTCTGTCACCCAGATGAAACCTACCATATAGCCTGGTAGGGCTGATGACGTTGATAAAAGCCATACCTTTTATTCTGCTGTAAGATATCCTGTTTTGCAGAAAAAAAACTTTTACAAATATTCAAATGAGGCGTCGGAGCACTCAGAGGCGGGCTTATGCCATCCGAGCCCTGCTTCACCTACGCCCCTTTTACTTCCTAATGCTGCCTCCTCCACTAAATCATGCCCCCATACCTCTTGAGTGACAGCGCTAGACCCAGCGCCTGCGCACTCGCCTCCTTGCCGGCGCGTGCGCACAGGATCTTTTCTTTCCTGTCCCGGCTTGTGAATATTTCTAATGCACGCGCGCCGCCAGTTCTGGGTTCAGTGACTTGGCAGCGCGTGCACAGAAGACATATTCACTAGCCGGGGCAGGAAAGAAAAGATCCTGTGCGCACACGCCGGCAAGGAGGCGAGTGCACAGGCGCTGGATCTCAAGAGGTCTAGCGCTGTCACTCAAGAGGTATGGGGGCGTGATTTAGTGGCGGAGGCAGCATTGGGAAGTAAAAGGGGCGTAGGTGAAGCAGTGCTCGAACGGCATAAGCCCGCCTCCGAGTGCTCAGACGCCTCATTTAAATATTTTTAAAAGTTTGTTTTTTGTTGCAAAACGAGATATCTTACAGCAGAATAAAAAGTATGGCTTTTATCAACGTCATCAGCCCTACCAGGCTATATGCCTGGTAGGGTAGGTTTCATCTGGGTGACAGAGCCTCTTTAAATACCATGAATTGGCATAGATTAAAATAATGTAGACAATTTTTATAATAGAAGAACATCACCTCCTGCTCCTCCTCCTCCCAGCTGTGCTGTGTATCTACTTACATACAGGTATAGTCAGAGTTTTGGTCCTGGAGTTATAAGGAGAAAAGGGATCCCATGATTTTGGTTGCAGAATCTTTGCAGACATGTAAGCTTTAATAAGTTCTCCATATTAATGGCCGTCCTTAGTATAAATCATTAGTATCTGATCGGTGGGGGTCCGACTCCCTACATCCCCGCAGATCAGCTACTTGAAGAGGTTGTGGTGCTCCTGTGAGCGCTGCTGCCTCTTCCTAGTCCAGTGCCTACTCCAGGTCCCATGTGTATTTGCAGCTCAGCCCCGGTCTTGTTGATGGACTTGGGTGGTAATACCAAACACAGAGTATTACTAGAATAGGCCATTAGTTAGTGTTCAGTGGCACCAAACTGACCAGTAGAACATAGGGGCCCCAGCCCTGGTAAAGCACAGTGACCCCATTACATTATCACCCTGCACATCACTGCTGCTGACCAGGCTCTGGGCAGGTTCTACAACTCATTCATTACTGTGATGTGAACACCCCAAAGTTATCCAACACCCATATCACCCTGTGAAGAAAGCTCCAACTACTTTATGGGGTTACTGGTGGTTCTTATGTGAAGGAGGATGCAGCATTTATTCTGGGGATATCACCTGCCATATGCTGCCAATGTACTTCTTATATAATTTTTTTTTCTTTTATGGACATTTATTATTTCTGTGAACGTCTTTAATGGTTGTTCTTTCCTTTCTTATCTAGTAGAGGAGCTCAGCATTGACCATTCATTCAGTGTAGAGATGGGAGCAGCCTACAGAGCAGCACCGGACTGCAGACAGGTAAGTCTATAACATGAGATCCACAAATCCCCGTTCATTTCCTTCTGACTTTAGTTTTCTAAAGCCTGCATTTTTTTATACGATAGTCACTTCTCTTGACTCCCAGCCTCACTGACTACGTTATTAATGGGGCTCAGCACACAGAGTACTCATGTGCCCAATGAGGGCAGAATATACAGGGAACACACCCAGTGGATGCAGGGATTCGTTCTCGTAAGGTAAGACCTAGTCATTTAGACTATAGTGGGCACAGGATGACTGAAAGTGAATCACAGCCCAGTTTAAAGGGTTCTCACCTACTTCACTACAGGTGGATAGGACATCAAGGTCTGATCATGGGGGTCTGACACCCCCCACCTCCCCGATCAGCTGTTTCTGAGAAGCTCGAGGGAAGTAGCGTTGCTGTTACCAGCTCTGTACACTACAAATCCACTATCAAAATCGCAGTCAACCCCTTTAAGAATCCCATGGTTCAGAACCCCAAGGATCACAGTGTTCTGTCATATCCTAGTAATGTGTCATAACATTAAAATGTATGAAGACCCCTTTAAATGAGGACCATTCTTCTCTGACATTACAGTGATGTAGTTATGTATATTTTGTATAAAAGAAGTATATTTAGTGTCTTGTGTCCCATTTTGGCTATTTTGTTCTTCCAATTTTTTTAAATTTATAGGAAATTTTCATTTGCGACGTTAGATCAATAAAGACTCAGTATAATTATGATTTTTATTTTTTTTATTTTAAAGAATAATGCTGATAGATGGTGATCAGCTGAATGGATGGAACCTGCAGGATGGTGTGAACAGGTCCTTTTGCTAAGCTTCCTCAATGATGACACTTGATAAAGCTGAGCTGATGGTAACTCTTTTGAAGAAGGGTGCTGACAGATGGTGGTCAGCTTTTGGAGATGGTGTTGATAGGTGTTGGACAGCTTTGTGGAGAATGGTGGCATAGATGATGCTGGGCAGTAGAACAGAAGAGCTGATGGAGGGAGATCAGCTCTCTGGATGTAAGGTGTGCTGAGATGGTGGTCAGCATTCTGTAGATGACAGGTGCTGAGATGTTGATCAGCACTATGTAGGTGCTGAGATGTTGGTCAGCATACTGGAGAAGACAGACGGTGCTGAGATGTTGGTCAGCATCTTGGAGGAGAAAAAGTGCTGATAGATGATAATCAGCTTTGTGGAGAGGAGGAGGATCGGACAGCTGGTGGTCAGGAATTCAGAAACTGAGGCTTGAGGATAGTCCTGTAGAATAGAAGATGTTTTGTCAACCCACGTGTGGATTAAAGGTATTCCAGTATACAGTGTGTTCTAGGACGGGATAGAAAAAACTTGTGTGGTTGATCTCCAGAGGTGGGATTTGGAATAAAATTACTTTTATGTTAAATTATTTCTATGAACTGGTAAAGATAAAATATCTTGTAGTTCCTTACCTGCTCGGCATTGGAGGATTCACCAGTAGTTGTCCATGCCTTCAGAGTATCTTGATTTCTCTAGAGGTCCATAGATGATCTTTTTTTCTACGGTGCATAGTCAGGAAGATGGATGACTGTGGATGAGAAGGTAAACCAGGAACTTGAGTTAAAAAGTGGACACCAAAGACCCAGCGTCCTATTGTACTGTATAGATATAGTATATGGACCAGATTAATGAAGTCGCCTCCTTACAGCTGATGATCTTATACAATTTTAACAAAATCTTTTATTTTTACATTAGTTTCTTTTCTAACTATATGTAGTGTACAGAATAGATAGAGAAGGTTGGGATGAGAGGAACACACATGCTGCTCACTTCTCCTCATCCTTCTACTGGTCTGTGATAAATTACATCCTCATCTCCTGTGTCTACAGAATCAATACTTCTGTGCTCTTACCATTAGGAAACTTTTCCAAGTCTCAGTTATTCCTTCCTGTGACTTTATGCTGTAGACCAGACCTCGTACTCTGGAAAGTAATAAAAAAGAAACATTTTTTTTTTAGAAACTTCATCCTCTCTAAAAACTTCAGCAATGATTCTCCCATATACTACAGTGGTAAAGATCACATGTTAAAGTCCTCTAGGGTGACAAAGAATAAACACTACAGGAACTAACAGCATCTGATTCCATATTTATATGTATGACTTCTATTCATCTAATTATATATATTCATCAGCACCAGAATGGCTGAATTATATAAAAACTATAGAAAAATTGCCTAAAATTTGTAAGATTTTTACTATTTATCAAAATTGATTAAAGTCAGAACTATCAGGAATATTTTTAAATTAATAGGTTAGGATTTTGTAAATCTAAAGAGATGAACGTATTCTATATCTGGTGTACCTACCTGCTGAGCAGTCCTCTTATATCCTGCTAGATGAGGCTCTCGGCTTAGCTGAATCAGGAAACGGACGGGCAGTCGGGTAACGGGTCCGGGTGCATTGGAGCAGTGTGGTAGTGTGCACTCCAAGCCGGACAAACAAATGAGACCTTCTCGAACAGCTCTTGGTTGATGATTGGCTGCTTCTTCTCAGCCTCACTGTGTGGTACCGATATCTGCCTGGTCACATACTCTTCCATGGTGTCTTCACTAATTTTGAGTGGTGACTCCACTTTTCCTGATTCCAGTTCATCCCAGTTAATTGAAGAGAAAAAGGTATGCTCACGTATGTTGCCTCTCATTCCTAATCTCAGAGACTTGTCCTTGCACAGGAGCCCAGTTAACAAGTCTTTAGCAGCATGGTCAAAGTTTTCAGATATTTCTTGTTTTTGGACCATGTCAGTGACTTGTCCAACCGTCTCTGCAGGTCTACAACCGGTTACTAGACCGTTGGTAATTATGCCTAAAGCAAACCAGTCTTCTGCAGCGTAATACGGCTCACCAGTGATCTTCTCTGGTGCAGGGGTCCCGTGAATGTCTCCTTCTCTTGTGACTCTGATGGCAAGACCAAAATCAGTGATCTTAATGTGGCCTTGTGTAGTCAAGAGGATGTTATCGGCTTTCAGGTCTCTGTGAACGATGCCTTTGGAATGGAGGAACTGTATTCCGCATACCATCTCTGCAACTAGAAATCTTATGGTGCAGAGGCTTAGCCATTGTCTCTCTTCAATCAAGTCATAGAGAGTCCCGCCAGTGACCAGCTCCATGACGTAGTAGATGTAGTTCTGGGTATGAAAAGCTCCATAGCCATGAACCAGAAAGATGCTCTCGTGAGCAATCTGCAGGAATTCGCCTTCTTCTAATCCTGATGACCACCATAGCGCTGATCTCTTTTTTACTGCTTTGATGGCAACACGTTCTTTCCGTATGGAGTCTGTTGCCAGCATCACCTTTCCAAAGCCACCTTCTCCGAGAACATGATGAAATGTAAATTTGTCCACTGTTAAAGGCACTGTGGCCTTTTCCCCTTCTTCTGTGCTCTCTTCATGAGAGTAGTCGCTGTCTAGCTTAGCCTTCTTCCTTGGCTCCAGTTTATTGATGTTCAAGTTGGATCCGCTATCTGTAAAGGGTCTTTTTCTCCCACTTTGGCGCTTCTCTGTTGTTTCTCCCACTTCAAATGCAACATTTGGTTCTTTTGTGGCTGTTGCACTTTCTACTTTCGGTCTTTTAGTGGGTGCACCGTGGTCTTCGGTTTCCCTTTTGCGAGATCCCTTCTTACTTCTGGAGTCCTTGACTGAGCTTTGATGTTCTGTTGTTGTTTTATTGGGGTCATCAATTCCCCAAAGTTGTCTTCCTTTTTTAAGGATGTACGTTTTCTTCTTTTTTATGAATCCTGCAAACCTTCTCCAGTGGTTCTGCAGTCCATGAAGAAATGAGGTGTTTTTCGGCAGCTGAGTAGCAGGTTGGGCCTTGCTCACCTGCTGGCTGCATCCCTCCTGTGGATCCTCGATGGCAATTCCTCTCCGTTTTGGTGTTATCCTCTCTTTCTCCTCTCCATTTTGTCTGTCTTCTCTCGATGTTTTTTTTCTCTTTCTACTGGATCCCATGTTGAGTTGTGGACGTCAACCGGGCACTTGTAGAAAAGAGTAAATAAAAGAAAGCAAAGAAGTAGCTAGCCAGCCGCAGGAATGTCTTTCCTCACCGAAGTGTTGAGAAAAACTGAGAAGTAGGGGCCTCAGTGCTGCTGTAAAGAATGGTGTGATGTCACCATGATTGTGATGTCATCGGTTTCAATCTGGTTTGATCTGGTTTAAGCCAGTTTGATCCAGCTGTTATTTTATATACAAATAAATGTATGTTTCTAAAACTACAATCTCATTAATAAAAATGTTAAATTAACACCCCTGTAAAAATGAATAGTCGGCCATGACATGGTGTGTACATATGATTTTTAGCTTTGTCCATCATTTATTGGCTGTTGCTACATATTTTTATATTGTAGCATGTAATGGCTGCTATCTCTATGAATCTATTTTTTCAGGCCAGTAATTAAAGGAAAAATGGAGTTGAGCACACTCTTATTTGGGAGATCATGGATATCAACTGTAATTGTATTTAGAAAATAATAAAACAAATACTTTGGTTTTGCTTTGATTATATTATAAAGTGTATAGAGCACAGTACAATCAAATGACACTATTAATTGCAGGTAGCTGTATATATGCAGATACACAACACAATTGTGATTTAAAAAATTAAATATAAAATGTTAATAAGAAAAGAAAAATGAAAAAGATGAAAAAATAAAAAATGGAAAAAAATGAAAAATAAATGCCACATAGGGATATATTCCTTGAATAGTCTAATGGATGTCACATGGGGATATCCTCCTTGAATGGTTTGGTAGAACCAAGGGATGCCCAATCCCTATAGTAGATATTTGCCCATATATTTATTTATTTAGAGTATATCAAAGGAATAATCATATATAATATAGTGTAATATAATATGATCCTTCTTGCAGATGGGTATATAATAGTGGATTGGTACTTTACCCTTTTCTTCTATGGGGGACTCCTAGGTAGGTACCGTAGTCCTCCTTTTCAGTACGTGCGGCGTCTCCCTGTATCAGCGCTCGCAGAAACAGACAGCTGGTCGGCTTCTTAATAGCTGCGGCGTCTCCGCGCTCGCAGAGACAAACAGTCCGCTGCTTCCTATGCGCGCCTTTTTCTTGTTGCCGGCGGCGTCCCCACGTGGCGTCCCACGTGGAGGTTGTATGCCCGCTGTTTCGTGCGCTGGAGCTGCCGGGATGATGATAGTGGTAGTGGTTGTCCGTTGGCAGTAATTAGCTGTTGGCTGATACTTTATGTTAAATATCCACTTTGTCCCTTGATGTTGGATATTTAGATACAATGTTATAATATTGTGCTTGATTCCAATAATTTGTGGCGCTGTATGTTTCTCAAGGTATCCAGTAGCACAGGGCAGCAGGACAGTGTAAAATCCTTTTCAATAGATCTTTATTAGGGTGAATAAGACAAAGGCTCTAGCCCCCTAAGGGGGCTAACAGTTATTATATTAAAAGTTAAAAACAAAAAGTTTAAAAAAACATCAAAATATTAAAAGTTTAAATCCCTTCTTCCCCAATTTTATGAGAATGAAAGATATGTTAGCCTCTGAAGCCAGTACTTACCCTGCGTTTGTTTCCCGGTGGGCTCTTTGGGTTTCTGTTAGGAACTCACCCTTATACCATGGCTGGCTGGAGGGGGGAGCCTGCTAATTCCTTCCCTTTTCCTCCTTTCTTTTATTTCCTTCAATTTCTTCTGCTTTGAATCATTTACCCGAATGTCTCAAAAGTTGTAAAATTGCTTCGTTACGTGGATAGGGGCTTTTTGCTTATTTGTGGAAATAATAGTATTAGGTCCCCTCCCTGTGTGTTTTGTCATTGTGTTATGTCTGGTGGTGTCCTTTGGTTGTTGTCCCTCTGTTTTTGGTAGTCTTTATTAGTATATAGTCTTAGTCTATATTTCTATTTTCATTTTTATACTTTGTTGGAAATGCTGAGTTTCTTTTTTGAGCCAATTCCTTTTACGAGCCAATTTCTTCTCCTCCAACAGGAGGATTGTGTTGTAATATCTTTTTGGCTGCCATTTTGTTTTGTATTCATGTGAACTCAATAAACATTTTGATTTACCCTAAAATATTAAAAAATATCTCCTATGTGATGAACACCATAACAGAAAAAAAAAATAAAAAACATGCCATTCACCATTTTTTGGTCACCTTTTTGCCCAAAAAAATAGGATAGGACTGTTCTATTCTCGGTCGGACGTTCCATAAAATGCGGAATGCAGGCATCATTTTTGGTGTTTTACTTTTTATGCGTGGTATCGAATGGTATAGAGCATCAAAATACTTTTTATGATGTCTGAATCGAATCAAAATTTTCGTATTGTGACAACCCTAGTCTTGCCTACAGTCAAACATGGTGGTGGGAGTATCACGGTTTGAGGCTGCATTAGTGGAAGAGGATTCCAGTGACAACCTGTGAAACTCTAGTGAACTCCATGCCCAAGACAGTTAAGGCAGTGCTGGAAAATAATAGTGGCCACACAAAATATTGACAGTTTGAGAATGATTTGGCCATTTTCCCTTAGGGGAAAAAAATTCTTTCCCAACTCCAATCAGCCAATCAGAATAATTTCCTGGATCAACGACCCCTCTCTAGTAACTATAGCCTGTAATATTATTACCCTCCAGAAATACATCCAGGCCTCTCTTGAACTCTTTTAGTGAACTTACCATCACCACCTCCTCAGGCAGAGAGTTCCATAGTCTCACTGCACTTACCTTAAAGAATCCTCTTCTATGTTTGTGTACAAACCTTCTTTCCTCCAGACGCAGAGGATGTCCCCTCATCGCTGTCACAGTCCTGGGGATAAATAGATGATGGGAGAGATCTCTGTACTGACCCCTGATATATTTATACATAGTTATAATATCTCCCCTCAGTTGTCTTTTTTCTAAAGTGAATAACCCTAATTTTGATCATCTTTCTGGGTACTGTAGTCCACCCATTCCAGTTATTACTTTAGTTGCCCTCCTCTGAACCCTCTCCAGCTCTGCTATGTCTGTCTTGTTCACAGATGGTCGTGTGAATGGACCCTAGAACTGAATGTTCACTGATGAACGCCTTTGTTTATTTTTTTAGGTTAACATGTTCCCAATTCTGTGCTGCTTTATTTTCTTAATCCATAGGAAGGATAGTGACTGTCTCTGTATATCTTTGTGATTCTTTACTGTAAGAGCAGTGATATTATGGAACTCTCTACCTGAGGAGGTGGTGATGGTAAGTTCACTAAAAGAGTTCAAGAGGGGCCTGGATGTATTTCTGGAGTGTAATAATATTACAGGTTGTAGTAGATTTTTGGAGAAGGTTCGTTGATCCAGGGAGTTATTCTGATTGCCTGATTGGAGTTGGGAAGGAGTTTTTCCCCCTAAAATAAGAACAATTGGCTTCTAGCTAATGAGGGTTTTTGTACCTTCTCTGGATCAGCTTTGCAGGATAACAGGCCGAACTGGATGGACAGATGTCTCATTTTCAGCCTTACAAACTATGTTACTATCTTAAATACCGTGAGTCGGCATAGATTAAAATAATGTAGACAATTTTTATAATAGAAGAACATCACCTCCTGCTCCTCATTCCCCCAGCTGTGCTGTGTATGTACTTACAGGTATAGTCAGAGTTTTGGACCTGGAGTTATAAGGAGAAAAGGGATCCCATGGCACAGGATGACTGAAAGTGAATCACAGCCCAGTTTAAAGGGATTTTCAGCTACTTCACTACAGGTGGATAGGACATCAAGGTCTGATCATGGGGGTCTGACACCCCCACCTCCCCGATCAGCTGTTTTTGAGACGCTTGAGGGAAGAAGCGCTGCTGTTACCAGCTCTGTCCACTACAAATCCACAGCCAATGAAAATCACAGTCAACCCCTTTAAGAATCCCATGGTTCAGAACCCCAAGGATCACAGTGTTCTGTCATATCCTAGTAATGTGTCATAACATTAAATTATATGAAGACCCCTTTAAATGAGGACCATTCTTCTCTGACATTACAGTGATGTAGTTATGTATATTTTGTATAAAAGAAGTATATTTAGTATCATGTGTCCCATTTTGGCTATTTTGTTCTTCCATTTTTTTAAATTTATAGGAAATTTTCATTTGCGATGTTAGATCAATAAAGACTCAGTATAATTATGATTTTTATTTTTTTTTATTTTAAAGAATAATGCTGATAGATGGTGATCAGCTGAATGGATGGAACCTGCAGGATGGTGTGAACAGGTACTTTTGCTCAGCTTCCTCAATGATGACATTTGATAAAGCTGAGCTGATGGTAACTCTTTTGAAGAAGGGTGCTGACAGATGGTAGTCAGCTATTGGAGATGGTGTTGATAGGTGGTGGACAGCTTTGTGGAGAATGGTGGCATAGGTGATGCTCAGCAGTAGAAGAGCTGATGGAGGGCGATCAGCTCTCTGGATGTAAGGTGTGCTGAGATGGTGGTCAGCATTCTGTAGATGACATGTGCTGAGATGTTGATCAGCATTAGATGACAGGTGCTGAGATGTTGATCAGCACTATGTAGGTGCTGAGATGTTGGTCAGCATACTGGAGAAGACAGACGGTGCTGAGATGTTGGTCAGCGTCTTGGAGGAGAAAAAGTGCTGATAGATGATAATCAGCTTTGTGGAGAGGAGGAGGATCGGACAGCTGGTGGTCAGGAATTCAGAATCTGAGGCGTAAGGATAGTCCTGTAGAATAAAAGATGTTTTGTCAACCCAAGTGTGGATTAAAGGTATTCCAGTATACAGTGTGTTCTAGGACGGGATAGGAAAATCTTGTGTGGTTGATCTCCAGAGGTGGGATTCGGAGTAAAATTACTTTTATGTTAAATTATTTCTATGAACTGGTAAAGATAAAAAATCTTGCAGTTCCTTACCTGCTCGGCATTGGAAGAATCACCAGTAGTTGTCCATGCCTTCAGAGTATCTTGATTTCACTAGAGGTCAATAGGTGATGTTTTTTCTACAGTGCATAGTCAGGAAGATGGATGACTGTGGATGAGAAGGTAAACCAGGAACTTGAGTTAAAAAGTGGACACCAATAAGAAGTGAACACCCCAATGTTATCCAATACTTATCCAATATGTTATCAATACTTCTGTGCTCTTACCATTAGGAAACTTTTCCAAGTCTCAGTTATTCCTTCCTGTGACTTTATGCTGTAGACCAGACCTCGTACTCTGGAAAGAAATAAAAAATAAAAAAATTTTCTTTAGAAACTTCATCCTCTCCAAAAACTTCAGCAATGATTCTCCCATATACTACAGTGGTAAAGATCACATGTTAAAGTCCTCTAGGGTGACAAAGAATAAACACTACAGGAACTAACAGCATCTGATTCCATATTTATATGTATGACTTCTATTCATCTAATTATATATTTTCATCAGCACCTGAATGGCTGCATTATATAAAAACTATAGAAAAATTTCCTAAAATGTGTAAGATTTTTACTATTTATCAAAGTTGATTAAAGTCAGAACTATCAGGAATATTTTTAAATTAATAGGTTAGGATTTTGTAAATCTAAAGAGATGAACATATTGTATATCTGATATACCTACCTGCTGAGCAGTCCTCTTATATCCTGCTAGATGAGGCTCTCGGCTTAGCTGAATCAGGAAACGGACGGGCAGTCGGGTGACGGGTCCGGGTGCATTGGAGCAGTGTAGTAGTGTGCACTCCAAGCCGGACAAACAAATGAGACCTTCTCGAACAGCTCTTGGTTGATGATTGGCTGCTTCTTCTCAGCCTCACTGTGTGGTACCGATATCTGCCTTGTCACATACTCTTCCATGGTGTCTTCACTGATTTTGAGTGGTGACTCCACTTTTCCTGATTCCAGTTCTTCCCAGTTAATTGAAGAGAAAAAGGTATGCTCACGTATGTTGCCTCTCATCCCTAATCTCAGAGACTTGTCCTTGCACAGGAGCCCAGTTAACAAGTCTTTAGCAGCATGGTCAAAGTTTTCAGATATTTCTTGTTTTTGGACCATGTCAGTGACTTGTCCAACCGTCTCTGCAGGTCTACAACCGGTTACTAGACCGTTGGTAATTATGCCTAAAGCAAACCAGTCTTCTGCAGCGTAATACGGCTCACCAGTGATCTTCTCTGGTGCAGGGGTCCCGTGAATGTCTCCTTCTCTTGTGACTCTGATGGCAAGACCAAAATCAGTGATCTTAATGTGGCCTTGTGTAGTCAAGAGGATGTTATCGGCTTTCAGGTCTCTGTGAATGATGCCTTTGGAATGGAGGAACTGTATTCCGCATACCATCTCTGCAACTAGAAATCTAACGGTGCAGAGGCTTAGCCATTGTCTCTCTTCAATCAAGTCATAGAGAGTCCCGCCAGTGACCAGCTCCATGACGTAGTAGATGTAGTTCTGGGTATGAAAAGCTCCATAGCCATGAACCAGAAAGATGCTCTCGTGAGCAATCTGCAGGAATTCGCCTTCTTCTAATCCTGATGACCACCATAGCGCTGATCTCTTTTTTACTGCTTTGATGGCAACACGTTCTTTCCGTATGGAGTCTGTTGCCAGCATCACCTTTCCAAAGCCACCTTCTCCGAGAACATGATGGAATATAAATTTGTCCACTGTTAAAGGCACTGTGGCCTTTTCCCCTTCTTCTGTGCTCTCTTCATGAGAGTAGTCGCTGTCTAGCTTAGCCTTCTTCCTTGGCTCCAGTTTATTGATGTTCAAGTTGGATCCGCTATCTGTAAAGGGTCTTTTTCTCCCATTTTGGTGCTTCTCTGTTGTTTCTCCCACTTCAAATGCAACATTTGGTTCTTTTGTGGTTGTTGCACTTTCTACTTTCGGTCTTTTAGTGGGTGCACCGTGGTCTTCGGTTTCCCTTTTGCGAGATCCCTTCTTACTTCTGGAGTCCTTGACTGAGCTTTGATGTTTGGTTGTTGTTTTATTGGGGTCATCAATTCCCCAAAGTTGTCTTCCTTTTTTAAGGATGTAGATTTTATTCTTCTTTATGAATCCTGCAAACCTTCTCCAGTGGTTCTGCAGTCCATGAAGAAATGAGGTGTTTTTCGGCAGCTGAGTAGCAGGTTGGGCCTTGCTCACCTGCTGGCTGCATCCCTCCTGTGGATCCTCTATGGCAATTCCTCTCCGTTTTGGTGTTATCCTCTCTTTCTCCTCTCCATTTTGTCTGTCTTCTCTCGATGATGTTTTTTTTCTCTTTCTACTGGATCCCATGTTGAGTTGTAGACGTCAACCGGGCGCTTGTAGAAAAGAGTAAATAAAAGAAAGCAAAGAAGTAGCTAGCCAGCCGCAGGAATGTCTTTCCTCACCGAAGTGTTGAGAAAAACTGAGAAGTAGGGCCCTCAGTGCTGCTGTAAAGAACGTTGTGATGTCACCATGATTGTGATGTCATCGGTTTCAATCTGGTTTGATCTGGTTTAAGCCAGTTTGATCCAGCTGTTATTTTATATGCAAATAAATGTATGTTTCTAAAACTACAATCTCATTAATAAAAATGTTAAATTAACACCCCTGTAAAAATGAATAGTCGGCCATGACATGGTGTGTACATATGATTTCTAGCTTTGTCCATCATTTATTGGCTGTTTCTACATATTTTTATATTGTAGCATGTAATGGCTGCTATCTCTGTGAATCTATTTTTTCAGTCCAGTAATTAAAGGATTCATCTTTTAATTAGCTCTCATTACATAATTGTAAGTGGGCGGTGCTTACAGTTTGGCCACTCCCACTTTGGTAAAATGTATAAAACTGTCAGCAACAATGGATCCTGGAGCCCGAAAGACATGGAAATGATGGATTCATTCATTTGTACATTCTAGAATCCTGGTGTCATGTTGGTATCCTACTGGTGGTAGTAGTCATCACTGTAAGATTATGAGTTGATTAGTCTGTTGTGCTGCTCCATACAGAGACTTCAGTAACATGGGATCCACTGCATCTTCTCCAGCTGAGGGCTGCTGAAGGGACCTATCTACTAGCACAGGTCGCCATGTCTAAGGCTGGGCTTGTCTGTCACTAACAATTCTTTGCTTTCTACAGTACAGCACTGGATGGTAGGTTTTTATCTGTGTATTTTGATGACATATTGCATTATGTTGTCATTAAAGAGCCTGTGCCATGATCAATATCAATAATGAAAATCAGACATCATATAGTACATACCAATACCTTTCTAACAAAGCTAGAACCAGCCCTGTACCTCACATGGATCCAGAGATCTCCCCATTTATTGCTGCAATTGCTTTGCTAGATTATCTTCAACCTGGTAGCTCTGCGGGCGTGTCCTTTCTGCTGAGTTCTCTCCCGGTAAGTGCTAAAGCTTTTACCAGAGGATATGGCTGGTGGCAGTTGAAGATTTAAACTGAACACGTTCATCCAGCTCAGTGAGACGGATAAAAAAAATAAGGAAAAACACAAACATCAGGTGGCGCTATACAGATACATGTTATTGAATAGCTCACTGGCTATACTAAAGTTTTAATTACATGCAATTATAAAAGTATTCAGATCCAGGTGCTGGTTTGAATAATGTGGAATATGTTTTATGATACAACCACTTTATCAGGAATCAGCTGATGTGACCCCCCCATTGAAATGTAATGCACCAATTTCCTTCCTGGAGACAGATCCTGGACAACAAGGAAACTAATGCAGGCTAACTGCATTTCAATGGGAATCACTTATGGATGGGGTCGCATTATGTGCCCCTCCATCGTCATTTATTTTGAGGACTGGAGCGGTAGGACTGTCCAGACAGAAGACTTGGATGGTAAGATGATGTTCCTCCAGAAGGTATGAAAACTTTAGAGAACTGTATAATGGTACATTGCCAGTGTGGTGCTGGCCCAGCAGGGTACCATAGGATCCTCCAGTGGGCCCAGGCTCTGATGCCATATCAGGCTTCAAAGATCCAGGAGAATAAAATATCTAATTTGGTTGCCTTTGTAGCCAATCACTTGCCACAAGGGTCCATTCTGTGATTCAGAACCCATTAGAGCGCCTGTACACACAGCAGTTTTTGTTGCAGACTGCGACTGAGAATCAGCTTCATTCACCCTGAATGGGACTTGCCGAAATCCATGTGCTTGCCGCCAAAACAACCCCATTCAGATAAATGGAACTGATTTTGAGTGGCAGAAATTTCAGCAACACAATCTGTAGCTTGAGAAGGCTCCCTAAACTTTTTTGATGATATAGGGGTTAGGCCTGGAGAATTTCTACACTCACTACATCACTACATCTACTGAAGTCACTATATCCACTGGGGGGATACTACTGGTCATCAATATTGAAATCCCGGAAAACCCCTTTACGTCTTACAGCTTTTGAATTTTTACGCACATTATTGATGATTCTGACCTTTTCTGAAGAGGAACACTATGAAGAAGTGTGCAGAACCATTTTATATGAATGACCGAAATCCACAGTGAGAACCATTAGATCCAGATGCAGAAGAATCGTAACACTGTAGTACTGGGGTGTAATTATAGGGGGTATGTTGTTTGCAGCCGAATAAGGCCCCCATGTGACTGCAGGATCAGCACCCCAGATAATGTCTCTGTGTATAGTACCTCACAACAAAAGAAGAGACCTGAAAAAATAATAGAGAGCAAGACTAATGCCATTATTTATCTCCCATGTCCAAAAGATACCTGGATGATCCACAATCTTTTTGGCATAATGACACATTCTTTAGTACTTTATAAATCTACAAATAATATAAATGTGAGAGAAAATTCTGTCTAATAGACAATGACATGGGGCTTTTATAATTTTAAACAACTGATTTATCTATGATTTTATGTTTGTATGTAAAGTTCACATCTGAGTCTGTTGTTGTTGCCCTTTGGTATGGTATTTATGACTTTTTTTTGTAATTCATCATCCATAACTAGGGAGTTCACCGATGGACAGTCTAGTTGTTGCCCTTGTATCTCCCTGGAGATAAGGCAGCTTACCTTGTGATATAATACTAATGCAATTTTCTAATATGCTTTTTTTATGTTAGTTTCTTAAGGAGGTTTTCTGGGATTTTCATATTGGTGGTTTATCCTCGGGATAGGTCGTCAAGATTAGATTGGCGGGGCTCCTGACAATCCGCTGTTTGAGGAACCCGCAATGCCCACCAGAGCTCTGGTGAACACCATCGCCTCCTCACAACTTACCAAGCCCAGTGCCTTCCATTTGATAGCGGCTATGCTTGGTATTGCAGCTCAGCCCCATTCATTTGAATGGGACTGAGCTGTGCCTAGGTCATGTGACTGATGTAAGTGACATCATCAGCCTAGGAAGAGGCCTAAGTGCTCAGGGAGCACCACGTCCTCTTCGAACAGCTGGTAAGTGGGGGTGCCAGGATAGGCCATCAAAATGAAAATCCCAGGAGCCTGACCGCCGATGGAGTGAGACGCATGTGAGAGCAGCTCCTACGTGACAGTCCCTAGCAGCGTCCTAACCACCTTTTTTATGACCTCAACATGGTAAAATACGGCAGAGAAAAGAGAACAGATCACCTAGAGTCGCAGCAACCACAGAAAAATCCATCGGACATGCACAAATTCCTTCAGCACAAGACCTCGGGCGCGGCCGCCAGGCCCGCCAAGATGGCGCCGGATGACTCATCGGCAGAAGAGCGTGGAGCTGAGGCCTCAGACCAACGCAGATCGGGAGACACTGACCGGGAAGACAGTGAGTTAGCTGTGACCTCTAAGACTTTCTTTAAAGAGACAATAGCTCAGGCTCTACAGCCACTGCTTTCAGAGATGTCTGCTCTAACAAACGAGATCAGGCACATAGGGGCGAGAGTTGAAGGCCTTGAGAATACCTGCGCGACTATAGTAGACCACTCGTCAGCGCTTGAATCCCGTGCCTCAGAACATACTATGTATATTAATAGAGCCTTAACCCTGATTGAAGATCAGGAGAATAGGAGCAGGCGGCGGAATATTCGCTTTAAAGGGCTTCCTGAAACTTGGGCTTCGGATTCGCTACCTAAAATAGCGCGGGAAATCTTTATGCACCTCATAGGAGATTCGCTAGCACAGGCGGTGGTCATTGAGAGAATTCACAGGGCTCTTAGGCCCAAACCGTCTCCGACGGACCCACCTCGCGATGTAATATGCGGCCTCCTATCCTATGTCGACACGCATAGAATTTTGCAAGCAGCCAGAGAGAAAACTCCGGTGCTGTATGAGGGAGTAGTGATCTCCCTATACCAGGACATTGCTCCCTCCATCTTGGCAAAACGGAGAATCCTTAGACCGCTCTTGGAACGGCTGCGGGAGAAAAATATCCCCTACTCGTGGTTGTACCCTTTTGGTGTCTCGATCTTCCATAATGGTCGCCGCATGAGAATTCATCGCCCAGAAGATCTGAAAGATGTATGGAGCACCTGCGGCATCACTCCGCTTAACATACCATCATGGCTGCCGGTGGAAGCTGGTACTCCGCTCCCAGCTCTCTCACGCCTGGAGAGATGGCAACAGGTGCCGAAGACTAGAAGGCAGAAGACCACCTCGCGCCTGTCGCAATTGAATCCGGACCCAATCTGAAGTGGGCAATCTGATGCCAGTGGTTCAACTGACAAATACATTTCATCGATTTTGCACTGAAGGCTCCCTCGTTTAGTCCCAAAGACCGACTTTTACCATCTAGGCCCTCTATTTCTGGGACCACGAGTCTTTTGTTTCGGGGCCTTGGGATCCCCAGTTCCTGAAACACCATGTTGCGGTGACCCTTTCATGAAGCAGACTTAGCCCCCCCTGCCCGGGATTATACTCCATTTATACAGGACTGACTTTTCCGAGAAACCGGAGACGCCGGATCAGAGAAGTTCCTTATTTCTACAATGCTATACTTACCCGGTTTTACTGCATTACATAGTATATGTATATATATATATATATCCTGGGTCAGGTTTACCTCTCCTCGGCTGTCTCTTGGATTACTATATGCCTCCTCTTTTCTCTCCTTTTCTCACTCCCTTGTGCCTCTCCCCTCTTCTTTCTCCTTTCCTCCTCTCTCCCCCTCCCCCCCCCCCCCCTCCCCACCCCACCCCCGCCTGATCTCCACCGACTCACCTCTCCCCCCCCTCCTCTGTCCTTCTTTCTGTCCCTGCAGGGCTTTCTGGTCGGGTCATCTATAGGATGGTGTAGATCTGTGGTTCTGTGTTGTCCGGGAGGGCGATTGGGGCGAGGGGACCCAGGCCTCAAGCAGGTTATGTTACAGTATTTATGCACCCGACCTCCTCTTGGTGGTCGATGTGCCTTAAGAGATATAGTCTGTAGGCTATTAAATGTTCTCTGTTCCATATGTTTGAATCACACTGATTGCCATGTTGAGTTTCTCTCTCAGTTCACCCTAGGTCTGCTAGCACACTGTTATGTTACTTCATTGTAAGTCAGGACAGTTTTACTTGTCTCTGCTCAACTGTACCCCCTGCTGTTGTTCAACTTTTTCACCTTTTGTTAGTCGGCAGCTACGTCTCCTCTAAACAAGAGGAAGACTACTATACCGCTACCCTTATCCTCTCTTAAGTCCCCATTCCCTTGTTTTCTCTTTCCTTTCCCTTGCCTACACCCCCCCCATTCACTAAGATATGGATTGCCTATTCACATCCTTTAATGTCAAGGGCCTCAACTCGCCCAACAAACGCAGTCACATTTTTCTGTTATTGAAAAAGATGAAAACTCATATTGCTTTCCTCCAGGAAACACATTTTAGGGCTTCACGTATCCCGAAATTTACAAGATCCCCATTCTCGCAATGGTTTCACAGTTGCCATCCCACGTCAGCCTCCAAGGGAGTATCTATAGCCATCCACCATTCGATCCCTTTTGTCCTGAAGCAGCAGCATACTGACGCGGAGGGACGGGTATTGTTCCTTAAAGGAGAAATAGGTTCCCAGATGTTCACCTTGGCCAATCTCTATGCACCGAACAAGGGCCAAGTGGCCTGGCTTGTCAAAGCTCTTGAAACCCTGCAATTATTTGCAGAGGGCCCCATCATACTGGGATCAGACATGAACCTCGTCCTTGACCCGTCTTTAGACTCTTCCACAGGCAATTCCCAAGTCACTTCCAAGCTACTGGGTCGATTGCACAATAAGTTACAGGAGCTTGGTCTAGTGGATCTCTGGAGGATCCTACATCCCACTGACAGGGACTACACATTCCACTCTGTCCCACACAATTCATTCCAGAGATTGGACTATATTCTCGTATCATCCTCAGCAATCCCTCTTTTCTCATCTCCTAACATTGGTACCATAACCATTTCCGATCATGCCCCTTGTACTGTTACCTGTCATATCTCTCAGCTTCCTCGTAGGGAATGGCTCTGGAGACTTAATGAAGCTCTGCTCCATAACCAGGCATATGTCTCCCACATCCAACAACAACTACAGGATTTCTTCTCGTTAAATGTTGAATCCCACACTAATCCCTCTATATTGTGGGAATCACATAAATCATTCATACGAGGAACCCTGATCTCATTAGCTACACGGGATAAAAAAGATAGACAAAAACTAATTGACTCTCTTCTACGCCAGATAGCTGACAAGGAGAAACTGTTCAAAGTATCTCCCACACGTGATGCCAAAGAGCAGTTGGCTACCTTGCGGAAACAACTAAGAGACTTGCTTGATGCGCGTCAGGCTAAACATCTACTCTATTTTAAGCACAAGCTCTACGCCCATGGCGATAAAGGTAGCAAATTAATGTCGTCTCTTATCAAAAAGAAAAGAGATAGTGCATACATCCGCAAAATAATGGGCGCCAATGGCGTACAACATACACACACAGCCGACATTGCCCAGGCCTTCCAGTCTTTTTATGAGGAACTCTATAACCTTCCCACTCTCCCTACTTCCACGATACAGGACAGGACGAAAACTTTTCTTGACTCACTGCACCTTCCCGCTATATCTGACATAGATTCCCAAAAACTCCTTCTACCTGTCTCGTATGAGGAGGTCGAATCCACACTGCGTAGCTTCCCAATAGGGAAGAGCCCGGGTCCGGACGGTCTCCCCCTATTGTATTATAAAAAATTCGAGGGCACCCTAGTCCCTAAGTTAGTGAGCTTATGTAACTACCTACAACAGGGCGGATCGATACCCAGACAAACACAGGAAGCACACATTACTCTGATTCATAAGACAGGTAAAGATCCTCAATCTTGCGGCAGCTACCGCCCGATTTCCCTGTTAAATCTAGACCTAAAAATTTGGGCCAAGATCCTCGCCACCCGTATAAGTGTATTGCTTCCACGGCTGGTTGGTAGAGAACAGGCGGGATTTGTGAGGGGGAGGGAGGGCAGAGACAACTCGTGCAAACTGATCCATGCTATCCGCATAGCATACAGGAAGAAATTGCCTTTGGTATTACTGGGAGTGGACGCTGAAAAAGCGTTTGACCGGGTAAGCTGGTCATTTATGACAGCAATGCTTCATAAATTTGGACTACCTCCTCAGTTTGTGTCTGCCGTTCTCACCCTTTATGATCAACCGCATGCTAGGATAAAAATCAATGGCACTCTCTCACCGGTTTTCAATATAAAAAATGGGACACGGCAGGGCTGCCCCCTCTCCCCAGCCCTGTTTATCTTGGTCATCGAAGCACTCCTCCAAAATGTCAGGCAGAACCCTGCCCTGAGAGGTTTGACATCTGGTACAGCAAACCTTAAATGTGTGGCGTTTGCGGACGATCTGCTTTTTCTCCTCTCCAACCCAGTAGAGGATCTACAGATCCTCACTAATCTGTTTGAACAGTTTGGAGCCATTTCAAACTTCAAAGTAAACGTGTCTAAGTCCGAGTTGCTCAATGTCACACTCCCCCACAGACAACATATGGAACTCCAACAACGCTTCGCTTTTCCATGGGCGGCTGTGGCATTGACCTACTTGGGAGTATCCATCCCTCGTCATCTCACAGATGTTTATAAACTAAACTATCAACCACTTCTGTCAGAGATAAAGCAGTTGTTAGTAGAATACGATTTCCCATATATATCATGGATGGGGCGTAAAAACTTGCTGAAAACTTATGTCCTGCCCAAAATTCTTTATACTATCTCAATGCTCCCCATTCACATTCCAGCTTCCTTCTTTTCCTCGGTTAGAGCCTTGTTCTCCCGTTACTTGTGGAAAGGTAAGAGACCGAGGCTGCCCTACTCACTACTAGTTAAAAGGAAGGAACAGGGAGGTATGGGACTCCCGGACATAGCCACATACTATAAACCAGTGCATCTCAATAGGTGGTTAGAGCTCCTATCACCGATCGGACAGATGGACCTGGGTGTTTGGGCTCAACAGTCCAGCATTCTCTCTCTCCCTAAAGCCTTATGGCTTCCAGACCCGAAGAAACTGAGGGATCCAGACAAAGACCCACTTCTCAAAGGTACCTGTGCAGTATGGCTCAGCTTGAAGGATTCCCTGGCACCCTTCCCATCACCTTTGCTCCCTGCTAGTCTGATGCCCTATGCCCTAACAGGAATTGACTCCCCTTATGATGACTTCTGGCGCAAGTTTAAATCCCTCACTATAGCGGATCTTTTTCCTAATAATGTGATCCCCGACTCCTCGGCCATTCACAAAATAATTGGATCCTCATCGATCATGCCTCTTCACTACGCACATTTTAAAAAGGTGGCGTTGAGTTTCCTGCAATCTTTCTCCTTTAACAGGCCACTTACTCCCCTGGAGGCTGCACTCTCTTCCTCCCAGATCCTACCTAGGAAAGTGGGTAAACTATACTCATTGCTTATCTCTACTTCTCAACAGAACCGACCATTATTTATCTCTTCCTGGGAGTCTGAGTTGGGTATCTCACTGTCTGACTCAGAGGTGGGCTCAGTCCTGCGATATGCTCATGGCTTCTCCCCTTGTGTGAGGCTACAAGAGAATCACTATAAACTCCTGTCCCGCTGGTACAAGACCCCTGAGTTTCTATTCTCGCATAATCTCTCACCCACAGATCTGTGTTGGAGATGTAGTTCTCATAGGGGGACCCTATCACACATTTGGTGGCATTGCCATCTGGTACATCCCTTTTGGCGACATGTGGAAAACACGATACAGAAGGTCTGCGAGCCTTCTTTTTGTTTGACTATTGAGCAGGTGGTACTGGCCCGGCCGGGCCCCTCCTATAAACCTTCTAAACAAAATCTGATTACCCATCTTATTGCAGCAGCTAAAACTCTCATACCCCTCCACTGGCTTAGCACCTTAGCTCCCACCTCTGAGGAATGGGAAAAGAAAGTAGATCAGCTCTGTAAATTCGAGGAAATCTCTAGTTTTGTTACTAGATCTAGAGACAAGTACTTAACTATATGGTCACCCTGGAAACAATATCGCTCCATATAACTGCGGATGGTTGGTTCTGGGACCTGGCCGGTACCACCTTAAACTTATTGCCATTATTAATGAAACCATGAAACTTTGTTGTATTGTAACTGTTATGTCGATGGGCACCATATCTCAACACCCCATTTACCCCCCCCTCCCCTCCCCCCCTCCCCTCCCCCCCCCCCCCCCCCTTATACGTGACTACAATACTCTGTGGTTTTGCTCTATTATCATATTGTATGCCTTGTTTGTATCACGACAAAATACAAATAAAGAATTTACAAAAAAAAAAAAAAAAAAATGAAAATCCCAGAAAACCCCTTTAAAGGGAGTCTGCCACCTAATTTTCACCAATGAAACCATTTCTAATGGGCAGCAGATTGTTGCACATGCATTCCAAACATACCCTTTTGTCATTTGAAACTGTGTGGATTGTCCTGAAAAAGCATGTTTAATCCTTTGGATAATGGCTCCAAAGTGCCCAGCGGGCAGGCTTGGGTTTTGACCAGTGCCAAAGGCTGCCTCCGCCGTTCCCCATGCTGTGTTCTGCCCCTAAAATTGAAAGGTTTCCTTCCATCACCAACAATATCACAGTGATGCAAAGCAGGGACGGGAGTCAATGCACCAAGGGGCGGGCCCTAGCCCCTTGTTGCACCCTAGCTCCTCTGCTTTCAAGCTCTAGGATAGGGGCTGGACCAACCCCTTGGTGCACTGAAGCCCTAATTTGCATAAAAACAAAAACAACATTTTCTACAGAAAGGCTAAGGAGATTAGCACATTAAAGAGACTGAGATCAGCCAAAACCTGAAGCTCTACAGTACTTGAAGGAGTTATCCTACGAAAGTGATAAAATAGGTGATAAACTTTGGATTGTTGGGACTCCCATGGATCTCCAGAATGGGGTCCCTGAGCTCCAATTCCTCACTACATGACATGCACTCTGCTACGACATTCATGTATCAGCTGGATGGAAACAGCCCTTTTTTACTGATTGATGGGGGTCACAATGTGTCCCCCCAAGCCAACAGACGTGTATCACTTAATTGTAGATAGGTGATAAATGTTGTTTGTTGGATATCCCCTTTAATATCAATTATAGTGTGCTGAGAGAGTGCAGGGCAAGTTGTCCCCGGGCTCTGGTGCCTGAGGGGCCCAAAGCCCCTGCTACATAAAAAGACCCCAGTGATGTAACTGGTACATGGTAGATTCTGCACTGGCGTCTGTAGCCTCAGGAGGATCTTGTAAGTAACATAGTAACATAGTTTATAAGGCCGAAAAAAGACATCTGTCCATCCTGTTCAGCCTGTTATCCTACAAGTTGATCCAGATGAAGGCAAAAACCCCTGTGAGGTAGAAGCCAATTTTCTCTTACTTTAGGGGAAAAAATTCCTAAGTAACACAGTGTAACACCTGCCGCCAATGACTTCACTATACCCAGATCTTTAGTTCTGTAGTTTCTTATAAGACACCGATAGTGTTGATATTGAGCGGTTTCCACAACTCTCTAATAAAAAAAATCAGAAAGGAAATGGGAGTTAAAGGCGTTGCCTTACCTCCAACATTGGTGGCATATTAGTAGAGTATGCCACCAGTGTCACCTGTCTCCCAAACGGAGCTCCAAAGTGAAGAGGAGCACACCGCTCCTGTTCATTTCTATGGGAGTGCCGGAAATAGCCTGGCAGTTCCATAGAAGTGGATGGAGCAATGGCCACACTTGCGGTTTGCGTTCTTCATTCATTTCAAAACTTGGCTTGGCTATTTTCAACACTTCTATAGAAATGAATGGAGGTGGTGGTGCTCTCCTGTTCTCTTTTGGAACTCCGTCCCAGCAGGACCTGCACCAATCTGACATTGGTGACATATCCTAGTGATGTGCCACCAATGTTGGAGGTGAAACAACCCCTTTAAATGCAAACTGTCACCCTACTGTTGTTTTTGGACTTTGTCATTTTTGAATGATAGTTACTAAGTACAGTAGCTGGGTTTATTTCCAGCTTTGAGTAGGACGTCAGAGATTTCTCTCAGTCCTCTTCTCATTGGTGCACAATGGCGCAGCCGTACAGCTATTTATGGTTTATGAGTCGCTGGTTGAGGGACTCTAGTTTGAATTCACCTAATATTTAACCAAAATCTCCACTTAGGTTATTGTGCCAAGTGATAAAAAATTCTTTGCATTCCTAGACACCATAAAATAACACAGACCATGATCTCCTATTTACTTTTTACAGGCATCTTACCATTTATGGTTGCCACTTCTCTGCAGGATTTGAGCCGCCATGGTTGAGCTTAGTTTTCCTCCAGAGCTTCTTCATAAAGCCAACAAACCAGCATCGTGATTATCGATTATTTGAGGCCACTCATCTTTTTTTTTTTTTTAAATCCAAAAAGCAATGCCAGGTGTAACAGCCCTAGCTAGTATAGTCTATATTACAGACAGTGGCTTGCAAAAGAATCATTTCAACTTCAACTTGCTTAAAGGGGTATTCCCATCACATACAATGAGGGCATATCGCTAAGACTCACATCATCCATTTGATCGCATGGAACACTCGCTGCTCACCTGATGGGCAGGACAGGACTTGCTCTCCAGTGTGATGACATTTCACGCATTGACTGGAAGCAGCAGGACCTGCAAAACATCATCACGCTGGAGCACAGGTCCTGTCCTGAGCATCCAGTGAGCAGCGAGTGTTCACCGTGGGAGCCACTAATGGAGGAAAAATAATACTAGGGAGGCACTAATTGTGGCCTTATTAATACTGGGGGTCACTATTGGGGCCCTTATTAATACTGGGGGCCACCAATGGGGGTCATTATTAATACTGGATGAGTCCTGATGAGACACTATTAATACTGGGGGCCTCCAGTAGGACATTTTTAATACTAGGGGGAGCCAACGGGGGAGTTCGTTTTGCTGGGGCCTTTTAAGCTACACCCCACAGCTTAATTTGGCCGGTATTTTTCAGTATTCATGTTAAATTGCTGTCTTGGAACTTTGCAATAAATAAGTGGATTTTGGGTTGCAGTTTTGGGGCACTCAGTCTCTAAAAGGTTCACCATCACTTGCTTAAATGCTGGGCAGTTTGTCAAAGCAGCCATCCCTCTTCTCTTGGTCCAATGATGTGCCCTCTCTCAAAGTCTGTCAATTGTGCAAAATGTAAATGATCTATCATCCATAGGTACACTACCCAAAAGGTGCCACTGAGAGTCTCTTTATAGGGCAGGGGAGGCACTTTTACACCCTTTGTGGCAAGACCCAGTGTCTAATCAGACCATACCTGTACACCTGTAGGAGTTTGCAGCAATCTGACATTTCTATGTGGCTGTGTAATTTTTAAAAAATGTTTTTTGTTGTCAATGAATGTATGTTAAATGTGTATATGGCTACTTAAAAGGTTTGTCTTATCTCAGACTTTGCTTCCATATTTTTCCATAAATGTAATGAAATATAAACCTGTTACTGTGAACTTTATACCAATACGTTGATGAATAATTTTTCATCTGGGAAATGAAACCTTTGTATTTAGGTTGTAAATGCCTTTCCTCCATAACTCCACTCAAAGGTCATTCCACATTCACAGTTTTAATAGTGAATAACACCCATTCAATCTCACCCTACTCTGGTGTCTGGGAGAGTCTGAACACCTTATACGACAGGTTGCCTGATCATAGCTGTAAGTTTTTTCACCTTTTTTTCTCTTTTTAGTCATATTGAATATATACAACATTTAGATTTGAACCATGTTTTTATGTCTGTGGGATCAACCAACCCGTGATCTTTTATTGCATATTATAGATAGATATAACTGTGTGTATGTGAAGAACTGATGAATTGACCTGTATAAAATTAGAATATATTCAGATTTCTTATAGGTAGCCATTAGCTGTGATGCATTTTTAGTATGAACAGCTGCCATACCTCACTTGTGGCTGCAGCACGTTTGCAGAACCCACTTGCTTAGAAGATACTGGGGGGAATTTATCTTGGGGGGGGGGGAATATCTGAAGTCAGTTTTGCTTGAGTATGTGTTAGCATGCTTTTTGTCACATTTATCAAATGTTACATGTTGTTTGATAAATTTGTCTTATCCTAAAGGCTCATGGCCATAGCCGTTTTGTGGTCCACAAATTGCGGATCTGCAAAACACGGATACCGACCATGTATCTTCTGTTACCTTGTCAAAAACAAGCGTTTTTGTTCTATAGTTTTCTGGGTTTTGTTTTTATGGCGTTCCCTGTGCAGTAAAACTGACCTGTTTCCTTCATTCTCTGGGTCTGTAACATTACATCACATTTGTAAAGTTTTTCTTGTGTATTAATACTGAAAAAAACATGAAAACATTGGAATTTTTTTTCTTTGCATTGCCATATTCTGACACCCATCCTTGAGATATATATATATATATATATATATATATATATATATATATATATATATATCATTTCCATTTTTTCATTTTTGTGGGGTGATCTTCATGAATTTTTGGTCACTTTTTATTCAATTTTTTTGGAGGGGATGCAATGAAAAAACTGAAGAACAGTCATTTAGATTTTTTCCCCATTACAGCGTTCATACGTTTATATTTTAATAGTTTGGATATTTTGGGACGCATCAGTTTATATGATCTTTTATTTTTATTATGAGGAAAGGGGGAGTGATTAGAATTTTTAAATTTTGAATAACTTTTTTTTAACTTTTTTAACATTTTTTACACCCTCTCCTCGGGGGCTTGAATACGCGTTCTTATTACACTCCAATGGACTAACATTACAATGTATGGCAAAGTCGCCATTTTCCTGGTCGCCATCTGCAGGACTCAATAAGAACTACAGCTGTGATAGCATGGAACTCTTCAGAGAGACCCATGCTATTAAAGGGGTTGTCTCACTTAAGTAAGTTGCATTTATTATGTAGAGGAAGTTACTACAAGCCACTTACTAATGTATTGTGATTGTCCATATTGCTTCCTTTGCTGGCGGGATTTATTTTTCCAGTACATTATACGCTGCTCGTTTCCATGGTTACAGACCACCCTGCAATCCATCAGGGGTGGTCGGGATTGCACAATATAGGAAAAAGCACTGGCCTATGTTCATTCCCATGGTCCCGGTCACCAGAGAGGCTGACGCTTTTTCCTTTAGTGTGCAACCCAGACCATCACTGATGGATTGCAGGGTGGTCGTAACCCCTGGATACGAGCAGTGTATAATGTGATGGAAAAATGAATCCATCCAGCAAAGGAAGCAATATGGACAATTACATTAGTAAGTGTCTTGTAGTAATTTTCTCTACATGATAAATGCCACTTGCTGAAGTAAGACAACCCTTTTAATACAAACAGCTTCCCCGATCTCAGCGCAGGGAAGCCCTAGGAAACGCAGTGTTCCCGGAGAAGTCCACATTAGATGCCATGGTCAGAATTGACCACTGCATCTGAGGGGTTAAATGTCGGCGATTGGCTTTATCACTGATCGCAGACATTAGCTCCAGGAGTCTGCTGTATGAAAGCACATAGTAAGGAATGTATTAAAGGGACCACACTATCAAACTGTTTACACTGCTTTTCTTTTTTTGATCGGAATCTCCGCTCAAAACATATGGATCGATTGCAGGTCCCTTGGCTGCCCATCCACACCTCACCCACTTTTTGTAAAAAGGTCGGGTGGCAGAAAAGATCAGCAGGTCGATAATTTTGCTGCAAAACTGGCAAAATGACTCATTTCCCCAAAGTTTTTAGACATTGCTGTCATGCAGTGTGTTAGATTAGATAAACAGATAACCTGACAATAAACTGCGTAAAGGGTGTGCCCCTGCTGGAATTCTAAGACATCAGCTGTAATCTGCTGGAGGAGCCAGTGTTCACTTTCTATGCAGTGCCATTACAGGGGCAAATAGCATTATTAAATTTATCAGTTTTCGGTGGTCCTCCAGATCAAACGCTGCTCTGTGTAGCCAGGAGTGCAGCACCAATGAGGCCAGGTGAGGCGATCACCTCAGGCAGCACCAGGAGGGGGGCAGCGGCAAAAGGGTTAGGTCAAGAAATTGGCATTGGGGGGGACGCCGTTTCAGTTTTCACCTCAGGCAGCAGAAAGGCCAGGTGCACTCCTGTTTGGAGCTTCCCTCCATTCTAAAGCCTCATTCACACGTCAGTGTTTGATCAGTGATTTCCATCAGTGATTGTGAGCCAAAACCAGCATTGGAGCCTCCACAGACGTGAGGTATAGGGGAAAGATCTGCACCTGTTCTGTGTTTAGACCTGCACCTGGTTTAGGCTCAAAATCACTGATGGAAATCACTGACCGAACACTGATGTGTGAATGAGGCATAAAGCTACTTTCACACTAGCGTTAATATTTTCCGGTATTGAGATCCGTCATAGGGTCTTAATACCGGAAAAAAACGCTTCCGTTTTGTCCCCATTCATTGTTAATGGGGACAAAACTTAACTGAACAGAACGGAGTGTTCCTAAATGCATTCTGTTCCGTTCTCATACCGGAGAGCAGCACGGACGGATCCATTTTCTCTGACACAATAGAAACTCATCCGTCCCCCATTGAACACTCAAGGAACGCTATGACATAATTCATTACTCAGGGTCTGGTCTCGGGGACTCCATACTCTGAGGGTAAATAGAATTTATTTTAATCAAGTTTCAGAAAAGTCAAATACATCATTTTTCAACATAATCTCTCCAATCATTTGGCTGCAGTGCAAGAAACAATGGCTGTCCCACTTGTGATATGCACAGAACAGCAGCATGCTGTGATTACTTTTATATGGTCTGAAGGTGTGTCTGGTACTGCTATTAATCAAAGGCTTTGTGCAGAGTATGGAGAAAGTGCTTTGTTGGAAAGAAGTGTGTATGAATGGATAGAGAATTTCAAGGAAACTGAAGTGACCTCCGTGAAGAAGGAGCTGGACGCCTGTCCACAACTGATGACAACATTGATCATGCATGTGAATGGATTCTGTTGGATTGTCTTGCCTCATCGGACTATCACCTGTTTGGTCCCCCTGAAAGAAGCCCTACAAGGACGAAGATTCACTTCTGATGAAGAGGTGAAGACAGAGGTGCATACGTGGCTCACAGCTCAGCCTAAAACATTTTTGATGAGGGAATATGAAAGCTTGTTGATAGATGGACAAAGTGTATTGACAATCAGGAAAATTATGTCAGAAAATGACTTGTCTTATCTGCAGGTTGATAAAAATAAATGAGTGCGGATAATTTTTGACTCATCCTTGTATATATCATAGAGAATGTTTGTTTTGTTATTTGGTTAAAGGGGTTATCCGAGACTAAAAAATGTCCCCCATATGCTTGGGCCCCTCACACTGAATGTACTTACCTGGCTCCCCGCACCCGCGTCCGCTCCTGGTCCCCACACGGCAACTGCTGCTTCTCCCTGTGCGAGGATGAAAACATCTGGTGTCAGGGGGAGCTGCCAATGATGGTGACGGGGACAAGCCTCCTTAACATCGCGGTTGACGTTAGGGAGGCTTGTCCCCGTCACCGCCTGCTATGGGCTGCTCCCCCTGACACCAGATGGGGTGAAGCATCTGCCACGGTGTGTGAGGACCAGAAGCGGCGCAGGGAGCAAGGTTAGTAGATTCAGTGTGATGGGCCCGGGCTTATGGGGGGCATTTTTTTAGTCTCGGATAACCCGTTTAAGCTATCTATAGACATAAAGATTTCCAGTGTCATATGTCTGTGAGTGGTAGACCACCCCATCTCCAAAATGCAAAGATTAACCTTTAGGTATTGAATTATAGAATATATAAGGGAATAAACATCTAGTTCTCAACTTCTCAACTTAATTTAGTTCTGGGGCATACCATACTGTAGAAGAATGAGGATAATGAGACAAATATCACCTTTGACCCAAGTTTTCTCTGCATTATTGTCCCATCTTGATCTGTTATTGGTCGTGGAGAGATGCAACCACCCACAGGGAGTACAGCTACCTTGACATTAGTGTGATGACTAGCGAGTATTATGCATGGGTCCTATTCTAATTAATGGAACCAGGGCATGAGAGTAGTTGTTCAAAAGTTCCCAAATGTACTGGGAAATGTATGAAAGTTGCGTCCTATGCAGAGGTTTCAGTACTAGTTCTTAATGTTATTACGCATTATATACTTGTACCTTGAAATACTAGTACTGAAGTAATGGCTACCATGGTGCAGAGGATTGTTGTGGTTTTAAAAGAGGAACTCTAGAAAAAGGAAGTGATTGATTTGGCTCGGTTCACAGATCCTGTACTCCAGCATGTAAGCTGCATACATTACTGCTTTGATTCGGTAATTGTGCAGCATGATCTGTCTCTTGCCGTTTGGAAATTTATTGAAGGCTTCTGTCTTGAAAGGGGTTTTCCAGTAATAATTACTTTTAATCTAATCTAAAATAGAAAAATCATACTTGCCTGTTCCCGTCTGGTCTTTCGCACTGACTCTAGTGTGTCCATGTTTTATATCCCAGAGTGTTTAGATCTGACACTGCATGGTCACTCGCTCCTCTGCAGCCCATGACTGGCTTCAGCGGTGATGTACCGTTTGTCGCCACGTCACTGATGAAGCCAGTCATTGGCTGCAGCAGCAGGGGTGCACCTAGCCTGAGGCGAAAACTGAAACGGCACCCCCATCCCCAATGCCAATTTCCTAACCTAACCCTGTGCAGCAGAGCATAAGCCCATGCAATGCCACATGTAAACATCAGAACACGGACGCAGCAGAGGACCGGAGCGGTGGGAAGCAGGTAAGGCCGGGTTCACATCTGCGGGATGCTGATCTGGCTGTCTGATCCAGCACAAATGCCATCTCTCAGCTCAGCCAGACCAAAAACCGTTGGTGCCTATCATATACAGATCTGAAACTCCATCATTTTTGCTTTACTGTACTATAACGGAGCAGAAAACACAGCTGATTGGAACCTAGCCTAACCAAGGAATATGTTGAGATGGATCTACATATATTTTTTTCAGAAAATAGCTCCTCCCCCATATTCCTTGCAGCCACATTCATTTTTATGTAGCCTTTTTTTATTGGACGGCTTATTCCTGTTGAAACAAGCACTTTGATTCTCTGATGTTTTTTTGTAATTTTAGACAAGATAATTTGGGTATAAATGCCCAATGCAGCATATCTGTCCTGTGTGGTCATGCCCTAAAAGTATACGAATCCTGCATAATTATATGTTATAGTGGTTTTCCAGTGGTTCCTACACACTCACCTGCAAAAGAAAATTTGTGTTAGGGCTCATACACACAAACTTATTTTTTGTCCATGTCCATTCCATCTTTTTTGCAGCCCGTATGCAGAACCATTCACTTCAGTGGGGCTTAAAAAAAAACAAAAAAACAGAAATCACTCTGTGTGCATCCAGTGTCCGTATATGTGCATGGCCGTTATGCAAAAAAATAAAATAAAAATAGAACATGTCCTATTATTGTGCACATTACGGACAAAGTATAGGACTGTTCTATTAGAGGACGGCTGTTCTCTTAATCAAAATGCGGAATGAACCAGGCCGGGATCCGTGTTTTGCAGGTCCGCAACAGTCTTGTGCATGAGTCTTCAGGAAGAGCTCACATTTCCGTTTCATCTTCCATTCTACTGATCTGTCAGAAGAATAGAAAAAAAAGGTAAAAAAAAACGTATCCTGTTGCACATTTGAGCCATTTCTGTCTGAGATCCGTTTTTTTAGATGGAAAAAAAAGTACTGCCTGTGTTTTGTTTAGTTTTTTTGTTTTTTTTTCCTGTTCTTCTGACGGATCAGAACAATGGAAAACGAAGTGGTGATGTGAACTCTCCCTTATACTTACTGTTCCTAAATTGCATGAATCTTCCTTTCGGTATCCTGGTCATGTTATGCCCCTCTTTTAAAATCTTTCTTTAGACAACGTCACATGCTTTGCCAGGTTTCCGGCCTGGGCTAAGGATGGCACAATGCTTCTGCTATTGACAGAGCTAGAATTATCTCCCTAGTGCACCTGCGCCAGGGAGAGGAATTGTAGCCCCGCCCACAGTGGAAATGACCAGGTCAAAAACTTGGTGTAAAATATGTATGCACAGTCTAGAAAGTCCTATAACCTATAATATACCTCATTGTTGATCCTTCTTCGTGAAATAAATGCCGTGAAGCGTGGGCGTTTGGCAGGAGGCGATGCAGACCCCTTTTATGCTTTAGCTAGGTCTCATGCGGGTTGGAGTCTAATCCATAGAAATAGGAAATCCTTTTGCTTGTAACACAATATCACATTCTTCGGCTAGCTTTCCCTACTTCATATCCCAGGCACATTAACAGCTGACGTCCCATGAGGGACTTCATAGAATAACATTCCAAGTGCTGAGGGAAAAATACATGGAAGCCAGGAACGGTCATACACAGGAATTTTTATAAGGCAGTATAAAAGGTCTGTTCTGATAATGAGGCATTCTGTTCAATTATTAACAGTGGGTAGAAATATACAGAATGTGTACTTTTACTTTACTTTTACATAATATCAAAAACTGAATGCAGCACCCGGGGCATAGCAATAACCAATATTGGTATATAGCTTTGATCCAGGGAATTTTAAGCCTCTTTGACAATGATAGATTATACCATGGAATACCAACCTGAGGCTCTCCAGCTGTTGCAAAACTACAACTCCCAGCATGCCCGAACTGACTACAGCTATCAAGTTACAGCAGGGCATGGTGGGAGTTGTAGTTTTACAGCAGCTGGAGAGCTGCAGGTTGGCCATCCCTGGATCATACACTACTATGGATGAATATATTGGTTGCTGAAAAATGTAGAAACTTTGCAAATAGTTTCAATTAAAGATGTTGTTATAGGGCTAAAGCTTCTATAGAGACTTAGGTGTCTCCATGGTAACAGACAACAATCATTCTCTGTGTAGTCTGATCTTGCAGTCTTATTCCCTTCAATCGGTCCCAAGTTTCCTGTTAGAGGGGTTGTCCAGCTTTGGAGCTGAACCCGGTCATAAGCTCCCCTTCACTCATTTACCATGTCTGACTGGAGTATCAGAGCATTTCTAGCTTCGATGCTTCCCTTGCCTTGTTGTTGACGTACCCAGCTTTATCTCAGTATGCTAGGTGGAGGCTTCTTCCTAGCAGTGATCTCGGTGATGTCACCGTCACTAATGGGCAGTCTTTAGATGTACCCTAGCCATTTGTGCTGGTGATGTCACCGGGCTCACTGCTAGGCAGAAGTCTCTGCCTAGTATCTGAAGCCTGGTATGTCACCAGTAGTAAAGCTAAAGCCCTTGCCCAGCGCTATGAAGTGCAGGGCAAGGGGGCGCATCGGAGCTAGAAATTCCCCGATGCTCCACCCAGACATGGTAAATGAGGGAAGGGGAGCTTATGTGGACAACCCCTTTAAGCTGCTAAATGTACAATAATTACAATAAAAGGACTTATTTAACTTTAGATGCACTGGAAAAATATAGCTGCAGATTTGTTTATTGCTTACAAGTGTTTACAGAATAATGTAATAATTATGACTGTGCTACCTACTAGCTGCCTACTAACTAGGTACCAACATCCATCTATCCGCTCCTTTCCAGTCTGAGTTGCCAAACTTAGCCCATAGGTACCAGGATCCATGGATCTGCTCCTTTCCTATGTTTTGTCCTTTTGCTGTTCTTCTGTCTTTCTGTGGCAGGACACGCATTAATATTATCTATTTATTTTTCCTTAGCAAAATGGATGAAGAGGGAATGCACGAGTATGAAAAGGGCCATATTAAGAAGCTGCAGGAGCAGCGCATGGCTATGCAGAAGAAGACCTTCACTAACTGGATGAACAACATCTACAGAGAGAATGTAACTATCATCTAGATGGATCCTGCTGTACGGTGTCTGATAGGACACCAAAGCAAATGTCGTAAATAGTTATCTGGTCAGCAAGCGATACATTCCTCCATATTATACAAGAAATGTATCAGTTACACCCCATCTTCAGTTTTAGTGTGATGTCCCCTTTTGCCTAATAGCGTGCGACTGGTACAGTATGGGGTTTAGAGTTGCGTCAAGACCTGTCTGCCAATCTTGTGTTCTCCCTTCTAGCATGCTCCACGCCCTTAGGTGGTGCACGCTGGTAATTTGGTCAAACTGCAGACTTAAGCCTGTATTACACTGCCCGTTTCTTCGGGCAATCTAAATCTTTTGACATGTTAAAAAATTATCTTTTGCAGGCGGCAGATCGTGCGGTCTAATAGCGATCTGACGATGGCAAACCACTATACAGCATGGGGACTAGTAATGGTATAGCGATCGCTCTTCCCCATGCTGCAGAAGGGATTTCTACATGTAATAGCAGAGGCCTACTCCTCTAGCGAGCAGGCGAGCCATTTATCTTTTAGCAGATGTAGAAAAATGCTGCAATGTAAAGGCTGTATTACATAGACCGATCAAGCAAGTCATTGTAGGGAGGAAAGCGTTCCCTCCTGGCAATCGCTTGCCAGCTAGCGGAGGAGACCGCTGCGATTACATGCAATGATCTCCTCCACAGCATGGGGAGGAGCAATCGCTGTGCCATCACTTATCCCCATACTGTATAGTGGTTTGCTGGCAGCAGATCGCTATTAGACAGCACGATCTGCCGCCGACAAGCGCTGATTTTTAAGCATGCTTAAAAATCAGATCTGCCCAATGTACAAGCAAACGCAGTGGCAGTATTACACTGCAAGATGATCTCTAAGAAGTGTTCATGCGAATGCTCGGATGAAAAATTGGCTAGTGTAATATAGCCTTAAGAAGGCTTTAAAAATAGTAAATGTTACTAGTTTCTTTTTATGAGTTAACAAAATGCAAAGTAAATGAACAAAAGATAAACCTACATCCAATCAATATTTGATGTGACTTCCATTTGACTTCAAAACAGTATAGATTCTGCTTGTTACACTTGCATACATATTTTGAAGGAACTTGGCAGGGAGGTTGCTCCGAACATCTCTGAGACCTAACCGTGGATCTTCTGTAGATGTAGACTTGATCAAATCCTTCTGTCTCTTCATGTAATCCCAGACAGACTCAAAGATGTTCAGATCAGGGCCCTGTGGGTGCCATATCATCACTTCAAGGACTCCTTGTTCTTCTTTATTATGAAGATATGTTTGGGGTTGTTCTGCTGCAGAATACATTTGGAGCCATTCAGACGCCTCCCTGATGGTACTGCCTGATGGATAAGTATCTGCCTTGTATTTCTCAGCATTGAGGACACCAATCCTGACCAAATCCCCAACATCATTTGCTGAAATGCAGTCCCAGACTTAGAAGGAGTCTGCAAAGAAAACCCACAACATAAACTAATTTATGCTGCGGTTTTTCAATCTGAAGCATGTCCATATATGCTGCAGGGTTTACCCACTGCTTTCAACCTTTAAAAGACAAAGCAGAGGACCTGTTGCTATCCTGGCAGCGATGCCACCTTGAAAACCAGCCCATGTCGGACAGTTTTTGTAGCAGTGGTTGTCCTCCTGATCCAACGACTAGCAACATGCAAACCCTCACTCATGCATGTAAAAATAAATGAAACAATGACTAGAATTAATCCAGCCCCTGCTCCAGAAACCTATTGCCAAAAAGTTGACTCTAAAATTGAGGCAAAATCTGGCGCATTGTAATCTAGCGTTTTTTTTTTAAATTTCTTTTTAATTAAGACCTAGTTCACATTTCCCTTTTCCATGGACGTGGGCTATCCACATTTTCCACAGACAGCAACTGCACCCATTGATTGTAATGCGTTTGTCAGTTCACCCATCAGAAGCGTGACAATCGGTCTGTGGAAAAACCACAAAGACGTGCGCTACTATGGTCCTTGATGCGGACCATACACGCCCTTTGAAGTCTGTGAGTCTGTGAAAAGCCACTGACACAATACTGATGATATCCATGTTCTGTCAGTGTTTCACGGACCATTGGTAGGAGATGCTCTGGAAATTAATTTCACACGGGTACAAAAAACAGACACACGGATCAAACATAGATTCTTCACGGATGGATTTTCCATGGACATCACACAGACACAGAAACGTGAATGAGGCCTAAGGCCGGTGTAAGAACCACCAGTCTTAATAAGTTACTCCCAATAAGTGTCCCTCCTTGATCTTCCCAAAAAAAAGGGGGGTTTAATATGCAGCATATGGCAGGTAAGAGATTAATTTATACTGGTAGGATAATGTGTAGAATCATGTTGTTCCGCAGATCTTCATGTTCCAGTGGACGAGGTCTGGACTGGTGCCATTACCAGTCTGCAGATTCAGCATGGGCAATCCTAGCAGGGGGTTGTGGCCAGTCAGGGGGCTTCTCTTAGGAGAGTGAAAAGGGGGCGGGGCTGGATGCATTTGTGAGGAGGAGTGAAGCAGACGGGAGCGCACGGTGTCTCTGTCTTGTCAGGGGAAGAATTGTGAGGAGAATTATAAAATGCAGGATTAGCTATGAGGGTGAAAGTGTGAGGAAATCTCCCAGGCGCCTTTATAAACCTGAGACGTGAGAACAATGGCGGAAATATCTGCAGATATAGACGGGGGGGCTCCGGGAACCCTGGAATGGCTGCTAAATCTCTTTCAAACCAAACCCGATAGGTTATTTAAATGCTGGAAAACTGCTTCAAGGGTGGGTTGACATGCAGGTTTTTAGGGGCGTTTTTCAGCACTTTAGCAGGTTTTTTTTTTCTTTTAAGTTGTGCGTTTTTTTTGCTGAATAAACGCCAGTTCCAGATGTCAGCTGAAAGTCTGGGAAATATGAAATGCAGGCAACAAAAGAGATTTTTTTATTTGCTACTGGTGTGGGTTTTTTTTGTTTTAATTTGGTGAGCTTTTTGTTTCTTCCTCATTTTTTTTTAACACTGCATATTAAGGGGGTATTCACATCTTGGACATTGGAGGCATATTGCCAGAATATGCCCCCAGTCTCTGATGGGTGAGGGTTTCACCTCTGGGACCCACAGCTTTCATAGAACGGAGACTGCATAGTGAAAGAGGATGGACGGCCACCCTCCATTTATTCCTATTGGACTGCCGAAAAAAGCAGATTGGCTAAGACCCATAGAAGTGGATGGAGCGGCGGCTGCACGTTCTTGGTACACTTCACATTCATTTCAATGGGCTTCCAATAGTGACTTTTTCCTATAGTGTGTAAGCACGACCACCTCTGCTGGATTGCAGGGTGGTCGTAACCCCTGGAAACCTTTAATGTCCAGGGTCTTACAAACCCCTTCCTGTCTATGAATGCTAATGAGAACTTTAGAACAATTACTAGACACCTGCAGATGATTTCATCTTTCTTACAACTCCCTAGGTTATTGCTGCAGGTTTTGACCTCTGAACTGCTATTACAAGGCAGCAGCCATCATAAAAGTGCTAAAAAGGAGATTTATTTTTGTGTGGCAATATATGTGAGCGACAGATAATGGTTATGGAATGTGAATTCAGCCTTGTGTACAGTATGAGAAAGCAAATCAAAGAGCGTTGCATTCCTGAGGTTAGCAGGAAACCAATCCCTCCCTGATTTTTATCTATAATTTACTGACGACAAAAATAGCTTAAAGCCTGTTTTACACAGGCAGATCAGCAATGATTGTCGGAAGGGAAGCTAGCTAGTGGAGGAGAGCACCGCTATTACAGCATGGGGAGGAGTGATCGATATGTCATCGCTCGTCCCCCATGCTGTCTAGTGGTTTGCCGGCAACCGCTAGTAGACCGCATGATTAAGTGCTGATTTGTAAGCAAGCGGGGCAATCGGCGGCAGTATTACACTGCAAGATGATCGCTAACGAACGTTCATGATAAATATTCCTGATAAATATAATTTGCTAAAGTAAGAAATCCTCTTTAAGGCTGTATTACACAGCCCAATGTGGCAGACGATTGTTGGGAAGGAAGCGTTCCCTCCCGCCAATCACCTACTCGCTAGCGATCTCCTTTGCGTCATGGGGAGGAGTGATCGCTATGCCATCACTCGTCCCCATGCTGTCTAGTGGTTTGCTGGAGGCAGATTGTGCTGTCTAATAACAAACGATCGTTTTTTAACAGGTCAAAAGATTTGGATTGTCTGATGATTGAATGTTTGCTCATTCATTGGGCAATCGGCGGCAGTATTACACTGCCATATGATCACTAATGAGCATTAATGAGAACGTTAGTTAGCAATCATCTGCTGAAAAATCGGGCAGTATAATACAGGCTTAGGGTGATACTCGCTAGGGGTAGAAGACATTGCACCTGGGCCATGGGCGCTGAGGGGGTCCAAAGGCCCGCCTGCTGCATAAGACACCAGTAGTATAAATGACACATGGCAGATGGAGGGAGTAGCCTTGTTACGGGTTTTGCACTGGGACCCAGGAGCTTCAAGTTACACCTTAGGTTGGCTTTATACCCTTTACTACTTAAAGGGGTTGTCCCAGGATTAATGTGAAAAATTAAAATCTGAGATCATCTAGTACATGGCAGTCTCTTTCTAAGGGCACATTCACACGAGCGTAGGCAGTCCGTGCCTGTGCTGCGGACTGCCTACGGATCTCCGTACAGTATTTAAACGAAGTTTTGACCGAAGTGACTTTGGCTTTAGGATCCGAAGTTCGCTTCGCTAAACACTACTTTCTATGTGTTCACTGATATGTGTTCATTGACTTGAATGAGTTCTCTGTGCTCTTTGACTTGAATGGGCCAGTCCCTGTGTGAAAAACTGATGAAGAAGAAAACGGACAGAAAAACAATGTATTTGTGCAGTGCTCATTGGAATGAATGGGTCAGTATTCAGTTCAGATGCTCTTCAAAAAAAAACCAAAAAAAAAAACAGACCACATCCAGACAGGAATATCACACGAAATAACTTCTCCAATCGCCTCATCTATGGGCCTATTATCCCATTCAGCACATTTTGCCCTCAAACCTTCTCCACATTGTCTCAGTGAACATCTAGGAACTGTTGTGGGAATATAGGTAATTCATGTATATACATATATTGCACCATCCCTGGTGTTTTTTATATTGAATAGGTTGTTTAATCTCTTGTTCTTTGTCCATACAGGGCAGTATCCCAATAACGGACATCTACACAGAATTAAGTGATGGGTTATACCTATTGCGGCTTCTGGAGTTCATTTCGGGAGAACAGCTGCCTAAACCAGCAAGAGGAAAAATGAGAGTCCATTTCCTGGAAAACAACAGCAAAGCTCTAACTTTCCTGAAGTCCAAGGTCAGTAACACAGTCTGGAAAAATATTGTGGTCTCGATGTCATGTTTTACAAATGTAAGAGCGTAGCTTCCAAGGTATATAACTAGGGATGAGCGAACTTCTGTTTTCAAGTTCTGCGTACAAGGTTCGGGTTATCTAAGAATTCTGTTATGGATTCCGCTACCAAAAACCATAACTTATGGTCGGAGGTAACTTATAACGGAATTCTTAGATAAACTGAACCTTGTATGCAGAACTTGAAACACAAGTTCACTCATCCCTATATATGATTGCTTAACTGAAGGTGCATGTACAAATCCCCTAAGATTCATGTAACCTTCTACACAGGACATATAACTTTGACATCGCTACCCTTATACTCACAATGGGGACATCGCATTTATTCAGTTACATACTGTAAATAGCAGTATGGTTTAGGCTTAAAAAAAACAGGTAATGTATGAGCTCGTAAGCAAAATTCCTACTACGTCTTAGGACTTCTGTCATGGAAAAAAAAAAAAAATTAAGTATTTATAGTTTTTCCACAATTCCCTTAACTTGGGTTCAGTCCAAGACCTGTGAATGGCTCCAGACCCCCAGAATGAGCTATACATTTTCTTGTGCGGCCATCAGAAGGATGCAATGAAAGAAATAATTTCCACCAGGTCACGTGTCTATAGTACAGGGATAGCCAACCTGTGGCTCTCCAGCCGTTGCAAAACTACAACTCCCAGCATGCCCAGACTGCCTATCAGCCTACAGCAGGGCATGGTGGGAGTTGTAGTGTTACAACAGCTGGAGAGCCGCAGGTTGGCCATCCCTGCTATAGTATTATAATAACTCACTTAATGAGCTTCTATTAAGGCTACAAAATAAAAGGCATGAGTAGCAATATCGGTTCTTGACTTTATATAATACTGAGAATTCCTACTGTTATTTTGTTTTAATAAATGTCAGTTTTGAGACTCGTCACTTTTTTCTGTGAAACATAAAAGAAAGTAGCATATATCGGTAAATAAGACTCAAAATGTTACTCCTGGAGTGCCCACTAGGGCTTATATGCCATAGAGTTAGACTGGGCACATTAAGAGAGCTGTGGTTGGTCCCATCCCCTTTGATACAGGTTGTCACAAACCTGTGACCGCCCTCTCCCAAAGGACAGAACCTTATGAGGAATCCGTTTTAATCTCTGACATGGGCTCCGCGACTTCTTTGCACACACCTGGTGTTATCTCATTGCTCTGATTCTGAAGAGCTCGGATATGGAAAGTATTGCATATATATGGATGGGCCTCTTGCTTGTATAGGCTGCCTCCCTGTGGATAAGATATATGGGAAACATTCAGTACAGGACTATGGATTTATCATAGTTTAACCTGCTTATTCATTAGGCATGTTAACAGTATAGAGTGCCGCATGTGCCGTTATCATGTATCTGCATTTACATCAAAGTCTATTGTTGATCTATTGTTATGTTTCAGTGCTGGGGAGGTGGTAAGTATTGACTTAAACGTTAAGCAAAGCAGAGGTCTTTGTTATACCGCAGCATATCTGCCTTAGAATAATATACTATTACTCGAAGGAATTGCAACAGTAAGGGTAAACGCACGCGTTCAGGATTTATGTGTGGAGAATCCACACTGAAATCCGCAGGTGTTCACAGGTAAATCCATGTGGACAATCTGTATCAATTGGTGCGGTTTTACATGTGGATTTATATGCGGATTTGGTGCAGATTTTACTCTTCCCATTGAAGTGAATGGAGAAAATCCTCTCAGGAAAAATAAAATAAATTGACATTCTGTGGAATTTAAAATCCGCAACGCAGGTGAAAATCTGCACAGAAAAATCTGTATCGTGTACATGAGAATTTCAAATACTGATAGAATATATAATGTACATGACATACGGTGCGGATTTTCTGCACGCAAATCTGTATGGAAAATCTGCAAGCAATCCTGATTGTGTGCATTTAGCCTAATTTTTTTACTACCTTCTGCATGTTGATTACAACTCTTTCATCAGAATGTAAAGGAATCCTTCAGGCTTTCTTAGTGGATACCACAGAATGATAATATAGCAGCCTCCTTCACCGGCCGATCCTAGGACGGTTATTGCAGGATCTGCGGATTTGTATTTTCATGACTGCTGTAGTTACAATTGTGGAACATATGTAAAGAAAATCAGGACATTTAATCATTTAGTAGAAGATCCCTATATTTTTCATTACAGTTTAATTACAGATAAGACTAACGTAGCTGCCGGCATTGCCACTTTAAGGCTGGGAGATTTTTATATATATTTTTATATATATTTTTTTTTTTTATCCCAGGTACCTGTGAAATTAATTGGGCCAGAGAATATTGTGGATGGAGATCGAACATTAATATTGGGCCTTATCTGGATCATAATTCTTCGTTTCCAGATATCTTCCATCACATTGGATACGGTAAATATCATATAAAGATGTTGAGTGCAAATTAAGCGATGGTCTCATCATGATATGCAGCTGAATATGAGTTCAGTATGAGCAGTATCCTTATCCAAATACTTCCGATCCCATCAGTGTATTTACTCACTGCAATTATTCACCTCATACTGGGGGACGTATGGTGTGTTACCTGCAGAATTCATGAACCAATTTGTATAGAAAAAATAGGCCAAGTTTTACTAATCGTAACGATGACTGTCGAGACCTGCACCAGATTTATCACAGGGGCACAGGCTGGATGATAAATGTGGTGCAGGGACAGACACTTTTCACTGACTCTATACCGACTATTGGTAGGCTTACTCTGAGACATATTTTATGCTAGAATTGCACCAAAATTTGGTTTTAAGACCCGCCCATTTCCATATGAAGTCCTACATGCTTTCGGAAAATCACTTTAAAACTTGAAACAGAACTCGACTTCGGTTTCCAGGTACTAGTCGAAACCGAAGCCATGTTCGGTTTTAAAGTAGCTTTCCACTTTAAAAATCAATTGCCGAAGTTATTCAGTGAAGTCACACGCAACTTCATGAATAACTAACTTCAGCTTATCGGAGCCAATACATTCTAATACTGTACGGAGATTAATCTCCGTATAGTAGTATTACAAAGTTTTGAATGAATCATCCAAAGCTCACTTCGCTCAACACTAGCAGTGATGTATGAGAATTTCCCAGAATAAAACATAGATCTTGGAGCACTGTTCGATTTTGTCTTGAATTATGATGGGAATCTGACCCTCGGGGGTGTTATACCAGTAACATCCAGTCATTGTCAACAAAAAAGCATCTAATTAAGTCTAGTTGTGGCCTTTGTGAGGCAGAATCTGCAGTATGTGTAGAGAGCGTATGGGTTGGTGGACATGGCCAGTGCAATGAATGTACATGAGTCACAGCCAGAGTAGTGTAGGAATGGCATACTCCTCCCAGGGGCGGACTGGGAACTTAAAGTGGCCCTGGAAAAAATACTAAAAGTGGCCCCATTGGGTCCAAATTGATGGAAGGCAGGGCCAGCAAAACCATATTGTGGCACATTATACCACCCCAACAGAGCCAAATACCACAGTCCATCACAAAATACTGCCAGCACCATAAAATACATCCTCAAAAACTTCCACTGGGAGGTTGTGAGGAGGGCCCAGGCAGCCCCCTGGGCATCGGCCCACCGGGAAATTTCCCTGTAAGGTCTATGGCCAATCCGCCCCTGACTCCTCCCTTCCCATTGAAAACACATGCACACAGCTATTGAATGTGTATGAGCTGTCCGGGTTCTAGATAGTGATGACCTATCCTTATCCCATTGCTTTGAAGTAACCTGGCACGGCCCTGTGCTTCTGGCTGTGTCCTCGGTGTTAGTTCTGGCATTGACTCAGAGCAGTTGGGGTGCCTGGTGTTCGACCCCAACCGATCTGATATTGATGGCTTATCCAAAGGATAAGTCATCAATATCAAGAACTTGGACATCCCCTTTAAGGCAAATAAGAAACACATTGTGCTTCTCCCGGCAGGCATTTGTCAGTAATAATTATTGATTTGGATTCTGTTTTGTCATTTTGACAGGATGAGTTTGGTGCCAGTGCCGCTAAGGCATCTGCCAAAGAAGCTCTTCTTATATGGTGCCAAATTAAAACTGCCCCCTACTCAAATGTAGATGTGCAGGACTTCTCAAGGAGCTGGCGGGACGGACTTGCATTCAATGCTCTCATCCATGCTCACAGGTATTTAATGGTTTTATACATATGGCAGATCCTACAAAACTGCTTTCTGGCCGGGGTTACGTCATTGAGCTAAAAAAGTTTTTATTCCTCTACATTCTTTGAGGTATTCAGCAAAGTTTTTTAAAATTTTCCCAGGAGACTAACATGTGAGCAATCCAGTGTTTGTTGTTTTCAGGATCTTGATTTTCCTCCTTATTGTCTGCTTTTTGAGGCAAGTTTTTATTTTGTATTCCTCATCTAGTCACACATAAACCATTTAAAATGTGAATAAGGCCCCATTCACACGACCGTATATTTGCAGGCCGCATTACTGTGGACCCGCAAATATACGGGGGGCTGCCCGACGTGTGTTCCACACGCTCGGAACACACGCTGTGCGGCCCCATAGAAAATGGCTATACTTGTCCGTGCGCATGGACAAGTATAGGACATGCTTCAAAAGAGCCGTGGCGCGGAGCTAGCTCCGTGCCACGGCTCCCAGCCCCATAGAAGTGAATGGGGCCGCATCTATGTCCGCAATTTTGCGGATAGATACAGCCCCATTCACACGTTCGTGTGAATGGGGCCTTAGATTTATAATTGATGCCCTCTTATATAGAGCATGACAATTTGCCAGCTAACATAGATAGTGTCCCAGGCAATACCTATTAGGAAGTGTTAGTCAGTTGCCACTCACACATTAAAGGGGTTGTCTCACTTTAGCAAGCGGCATTTATTATGTAGAGAAAGTTAGTACAAGGCACTTACTAATGTATTGTGATTGTCCATATTGCCTCCTTTGCTGGCTGGATTCATCTTTACATCACATTATACACTGCTCGTTTCCATGGTTACAGACCACCCTGCAATCCATCAGCAGTGGTCATGTTTGCACACTATAGGAAAAAGCATCGGCCTCTCTGGTGGCCGGGACTCTGGGAGCCCACATAGGCTAGTGCTCTTACCTATAGTGTGCAAGCACGACCACGGCTGATGGATTGCAGGGTGGTCATAACCATGGAAACAAGCAGTGTATAATGTGATAGGAAAATGAATCCAGCCCGCAAAGGAAGCAATATGGATGCTAATAATACATTAGTTAGTGCCTTGTAGTAACTTTCGCTACATGATAAATGCCATTTGCTGAAGTGAGACGACCCCTTTAATGCTTCGTGCTGTAGGACGCCTGTGGCACAAGGGTCCACGACTATGATGTAGCAGTAGACATTATTCAGTTGTATTGTGAGTGTCAGTGAGTGAATTGTCTTTCTGAGCTTGTGACTAGTAGTGCCTCTGCATTCAGTGCGAGTAAAGGTACTGTCCATCCAGATGATGGTAAATATAGTGTAATAGACGACGTCTGTAATGATAAATAAATGCTTATTTTTATAGGCTAGACCAGGGATCAGCAACCTCCGGCGCTCCAACTGTTCTGAAACTACAACTCCCAGAATGCTCCTTTCACTTCTGGGGGAGTTACAGGAATAGCAGAGTAAGAGTGCATGCTGAGAGTTGTAGTTTCACAGCAGCTAGAGTGCTGAAGGTTGCCGCTTCCTGATCTAGGCAGTGTGGATCAGCTGTAAATTACTGTATACTAAATTTTTTCTTGGCTGTCTGTCAGACAGATTTTATACTTTACTATCTGTGACAGAGAGCAATGTATATACAAAAGACATCTTTCTCTGTAGACCTTAAAGGGGTTGTCCAGGATTAGAAAGATGTGGCTGCTTTATTCCAAAAACAGCTCCACACCTGGGTTGTGTCTGGTATTACATTTCAGCTGAGCTGTAATACCATACAAAACCTGATGACAGGTCTGGAGCTGCTTTTGGAGTCCTCGATAATGTCTTTTAAAAGATTATCCAAGTTAAATAAAACCCTGGCAGCAGAGTGTAACTACCATAGTGGCTGACCATGCGACTGCTATGGGGCCCAGGGCAAGAAGGGGCCTAGTTGGGATCATCTCCTCTTCTACTGGGGGTGAAAACTTGGTCAGGACTCTAAAGGAACAACTTTTAGCAAACAAGGTAGTGGAAAAATGGTCCAAGGTTCATTGAAACGGGTTTAGGTGGAAACCCTTCTGTCCTGTGTGGGGGGGCTGGTTTCATCCTTGGTATGGGGCTCTTACTTCTATATGTACGTCACTGCCTGGCAGCAACAGTAAATGTGATGAAATAACAAAAGAAGTGACTACTTAACACTTTTCTCCCCTGCCGCTTCCAGCATCGTGCTCCGGTCCTGCATCACTGGTGTGATCTTCATGACTGCAGCGGTGATGTCCCGTGCACACCTTGTAGCCAATCACTGGCTTCTGTAGCGTGTATCACTTGACTGCTGAGGCCAGTTATTGGCTGCAGTGGTGACATGATGTGCACGGGACGTCACTGCTGCACCAATTAAATCAAACCTGGTAGGGGGTAGCGTAGCACGGTGCAGGAAGAGTCATGAGAGAAAAGTGGAAAGTATCACTTCTTTTGTTATTTTATCACATTTCATTTACTGTTGCTGCAGAGGTTTATATAATTTGGACAACCCCTTTAGTCTTAGGCCCCATGAAGACTACCGTATTTCACGGCCCGTATCGGGCCGTGAAAGCCCGGTCTGTGCTGCCCCAGAGGACGGGAGCGCACGGCGTCATTGGTTGCTATGACGCCGTGCGCTTCCTGAGGCCGCCGCCGTACAGTGAAACACAGAGAAAAGTGTTTTAATTTTTTTTCACCATTGCTGCCATCATCCACATTTTTGAGGCAGCATTCCTTCACTCAAACTCACACAATCAGTGATTGGTCAGTGATTTATATCACACAGTCAGTGATTGTCAGCCAATCAGATGCAGGTCTAAACAAAGAGCAAGTGCAGATCTTTCCATTATACCTTATCTCTGTGTAGTCTCCACTCCTGGTGTTGGCTAAGGCCTCTTTCACATTAGCGGCAGCACGGATCCGGCAGGTGAAGGGTGCTGCCGCAGGGACATGTGTGGGGCCGGAACCGCGCTCCGGCCCCACACGTCACACAGTACATACACACAGACATATACACATACAAATACACATACATACTTACATGATCCCGGCAGGTCTCCACAGCACAGGAGGAGCAGGACGGCGCGCACATAGGACGATTCCCCACAGCACCCTCTGCTGGGCGCCGGGTGGAATCGTCCTATGTGTGCACCGTCCTGCTCCTCCTGCACTATGGTGACCTGCCAGGAGCATGTAAGTATGTATGTGTATGTGTATATGTCTGTGTATGTTTATGTGTATGTGTGTATGTCTGTATGTGTGCAGGTGACGGATCCGTCATGAACTCCATTGAAAGTGTTTGGAGGACGGATCCGTTCACCATTGTGTCACATCAAACGGATCCGTCCCCATTGACTTGCATTGGGGCCATTTCGGATCCATCTTGGTGCGGATGCCTGGACCGGAGAGCAAACCGCAGCATGCTGCGGTTTGCTCTCCGGTCTGAAGACGGAACGGAATGCTTTCAGGAGCATTCCGTTCTCTTCAGTTCAGTTTTGTCCCCATTGACAATGAATGAGGGCAAAACTGAAGCGTTTTATTCCAGTATTGAGCCCCTATGACGGAACTCAATACCGGAATTATAAAACGCTAGTGTGAAAGTAGCCTAATAATCACTGACCGATACACTGGCGGTTGGCTGATTAATGGGACCTCACAAATATCAAGAACCACTGGAGGCAGATGACTTTCTGTATCTCCTGTTTACTGTAATGCAGTGGGACAGCTTTTTAGTGTATAACCAAATTATTTTATGGTCACGTCCTGTGCTTGTCTTTAATTTTCCGTCCCTACAGGCCTGATCTCATTGACTACCACGCTCTCAAAGCAACGCAACCCTTGCGCAATTTGAACAATGCCTTCGATGTGGCAGATACGAAGCTAGGCATATCCAAGCTGCTGGACGCTGAAGATGTGGTCATCCCTCACCCAGACGAGAAGTCCATAATGACATATGTGTCTCTGTATTACCATTACTTCTCCAAGATGAAACAAGGGCAAACCGTTCAGAAAAGGCTCGGCAATGTGAGTTATACCCCATTATATTATGTCACAAAACCAGCAGATGCTTGATTATTCTCTTCTAGATAGCAGTTTGGAAGTGGCATGAGCGCGAGTAGAAGAACGCTGGGAAAGATTTCATTTGTCTGTATGACCCTTCCTCCCCCCATCCCCATCTGATCCTGGTGATACAATTGAGGTATCTCTGTGCAGTCAGTACAGTATGCTCCAGGAGAAAAATAGGATCTCAATAGCAGGGGAAAACACTTCCATTTTGTCCCCATTCATTGTCAATGGGGACAAAACTGAACTGAGCGAAATGGCGTGCACCAGTATGCATTCAGTTCCGTTTAGTTGTGTTCCCATTGTGGACAGAATAACTCTGCAAGCAGCATTTTTCTGTCCGCAATGCGGTGCGGAGCAAGACAGAATCAACATCATGACACACCGTGTAAGTCAATGGTGGCGGATCCGTTTTTTCGGACACAAAAGGAAACGAATCTGCCCCCCATTGACTTACAGAGGTTTTAGAGACAGATCCATCTTGGCTATGTTAGAGATATTTCAACCAGATCTGTTCAGAACGGATGCAGACCGTTGTATTATTATGACGGAAGTGTTTTTGCTGATCCTTGACGGATCCAGCAAAAACGCTGGTGTGAAAGTAGCCTAATCTGTAAGTACCTCCCAATCAACGTTGAAAAAAATACCTTATCTCCGGCATAATAAAACAAAGCGTATGTATAAAAACTAGTTAAAAGAATAGTGCATGCGTTGCCTATAAGAACTGATGAGATACCCGCCATCATTGCAGGTTGTGCAGGGTTGGCTGCTATGGGCAACTCTTATGTTTTTGTTTCCAGTGTTCAGCATAGATGAGGCGCCGCGTGTTTCTACATGATTTAAAACATCTGCATTATGTCAGTAGCAGCTACCATATCTGAGAATTACATTTTCCACTGTCACAAAAGGTTTTCTATAAACTGTCCAGCAATAACGTTTTAGCCATGTTAAGGCAGGCTTGTTTTTGTTCTTTTGCATAATGCATTTTCCAAGCCACACTTCACTTCTAGTTATCTGCATAATAAAGGCATAAAGGAGCTCTGTAATACACGCTGACATAATACTGCTCTGTACCACCTATACATTTAGCAGCATGCCTATAACGTTAATCTTTAGACATGATTGTCATGGTGTGTTTTTTTGGACCCAAAACCAGCAGTGGATCCCTTTATGATTCACACTTGGTTCTGGCTTCACAAATGCCATCATATCAATCATCTCTAACGAATAATAATATATACCTGTTGCTACTTTTACAACGCGACACCGGAAGGTCCAAGAAAATGGTGTGCAATGTGGATAGATTTCTCCAGTGTTAAACAGTTTGAGAAGTGTTGCTTCACATTATCCATCATATGATGTCCTCATTATGCATGAAATGTTTACTTCTTCCCTTAATTGTCACTTTGTATATGGGAAATTGGGATGTATTATTTTTGCATATTTTTTCAGTGTGTCACAACAAAGCCTTGCCTCTAAAGCCCCCTTTCAGTCCACGCATCGGACTTGCAGCATGAGCATGCAGCAGCTCCCGTCCTGACCTCCCAACATTGCCGGGGTCTCAGAGCATTATATTGATACAGTGTATTGGATAACACTGACATAATGCTGTCGGTGTTATCCAATACATTCCAGAACTGTAAGGGTAACATAACATCATAAATCAATATAATGCTATGCGACTCTGGCAGTGCTGGGAGGTCAGGACCGGAGCTCCTGCTGACACGGTGCAAGTCCAATGTGTGACATTTGGGGTGAACGAAGCCATATTTATCAGACAGCTGCTTATTGCACACAATCACATAGATGTCATCCATTATATATGGCAGCAGGAAAGATCTGACAGCATGCTCTGATAAAACATCAGCGATGGTGTAATGACTCAAGTCTGTTATATGTACTTTTCAGTGCATTATTTTCTATTTAACTGTGCTGCACCCTGAGTCACTGCACATCTGATATTTAGGATACTTATACATATATAGGTTGAAGCCTCATTCAAACGTCAGTGTTTGGTCAGTGATTTCCATCAGTGATTGTGAGCCAAAACCATGATTAGAAGAGCCTCCACAGACATAAGATATAGGCTAGGGCTACACGGCGACATGTGTCGCGCGACACATAGTGCACAACTACACGACGACAGTTGTCGCACGACATTGATGTCGCACCAAAGTCACGCGACAATTTTTATACTAGAAGTCTATGGTGTCGCACTGCAACATGCTGCGACGCGACAGTCGCAGAAAAATCCATCCAAGATGGATTTTTTGCGACTGTCATGTCGCAGTCGCAGCATGTCGCAGTGCGACACCATAGACTTCCAGTATAAAAATTGTCGCACGACTTTGGTGCGACAAGAAGTCGCGCGACAGCTGTCGTCGTGTAGCCCTAGCCATAAGGGAAAGATCTGCACCTGTTCTGTGTTTAGAGCCGCACCTGGTTTTGGCTCACAATCACTGATGGAAATCACTGACCAAAACACTGACGTGTGAATGAGGCTTTACTAACAGAAAACTGTGCAGATTTTTGTGCATTTCCGCACCAAAAACCCCATGTGTTTTCTTGCCGTTTTTGTGCAGATTTGATGCGGTTTTGCCACAGATCTCACCTTCCATTGATTCATTGCACCAAAAAAATGCAAATTGTACAAGAGATTTGTCTAATCTCGCACACTTTGCTGTTACTGTATTACATGTGGTTTCGCACAAAAGTCCACTTGGGGGAAAAAAAGTGCGTAATCCGCGAAGTGTGCATGTAGCCTTATAGGCAAGAAACGAGCTCTTTCCTTTTCTAAGAAATGACATAGCTCCCTGTAGAGAGACGTCATCTAATCTTACCTTCACTGAAATGAGCTTCTCTAATCCCTCCTAATAGGATTGCAAGCAGAGAAAACGTGTCTATAAAATATATAACGTCTTATATACGTATAGCCAGATAATGTCACCGGTGCCTACTGCAAAAACAGATGTTTGATTGATTTATAGAGCACAGACTTAGGATTTATAGAACATTACTTTACCAAAGGAAGAATCCCTGTCCCTTTAAATGACGGGGATGATGACAATCCCCCATGAGGTATTATGAGCTAACCCTGTGACCTGGATATTGAGAAACCACTAGACCACCTGCTGGTGAAGCCTCTGTAACTTGCTCTGCTCTTGGCTATGCCAATGCACTTGTTAGGATCGTTCAGCAGCACCTGGCTGCGATGGCAGAATATCAATGGAGCCATAATGATGCCGGGGCACGCTGTGCCCACTCTTGCCCTAGAGGTGGGTAACTATTTTCTATAAAACTTCATACACACAGCCTCATTTTTCATCCAAGTTTTTTTGCGAACAGCACACTGACCCATTCATTTTTACGAGGCTTTTCACACTTGTTTTAGAGGATGCGTTTTTTATTAATGGGAATGAAAAAAAAACACAAATTGCACATTGGAAGATATCTGTATTTTGCAGATCCGTTATTTGCGGACTAATATACAGACAAAATCAAGTGCATGAGGCTTAAAAGAGATAGTTTAGACACTGAATGTGAGACATGTTATACTGTATACAGTATGTATTGTAGATTTAAAAAAAAATAAATACTTGGATATTTTTATATATCAAATATAAGAGGGTTGGTTTTACGTTTTGATTCATATTTGGTTCACAAGGTCTGATCTTGGTGCTGGATTTTTTTTTTTTAATTTTTACTTGTTACTTGTCCACATAGAAGAATGCTGTGGATAAATGCTTCAAAGGGAGGTACTGTGTGGTTGTGACCCATCCATAGAGGTGTCAGTGTAAGGGCACATTCACATGGGTATGCTGTGTTTTGTGGTCCGCAAATTGCAGATCTGCAAAACACGGATACAGGGCGTTCCACATTTTGCTGAACGGACTGGGCCGGCGCAAAACAGAAAAAGACTATTCTTTGTCCGCAATTGCAGATAAGAATATGACATACTCTATATTTTTTGCACAGTCATGGAACAGATCTTTTGTGGCCCTATTGCAATGAATGGGTCCACACCTGTTACGCAAAATTGTGGAACGGATACGGACCCATTTATACGGTCGTGTGACTGTAGCCTAAATTAATGTGATGCGGATACAATTCTCTTTTTTCTGCTCACCCAGTCCCCAACAACCAGTTTTAACTAGGGGCTGTAACTAGATGTGAGCGAACGTGCTCGTAACGCGCACTGTACTGCTCGGATCCCCTGCGCTGCGCTGCGCAGCCATCCGGATCCGTCCTCCTCACCTGACTGCAAGTCAGTGGGGACGGATGCGTTTGGTATGACACACTCGAGCAGTACAGTGCTCGTTACGAGCACGTTCGCTCAACTCTAGCTGTAACCTTTTCTTAAAGGGAACCCATCGCACTGAAAATGCAATCCAATCTGTGTGCAGTATGGTATGGAATAAGCGGAGTTGAGGGTAAAGATTCAGTATAAAGTGTCATTTATTGCTCTAATCCTCTAGTCTCTAATCTTTTATATGCTTACGGGTTTAGTGGGAGAATTATATAAAGAATAAGAAGTACCTGACAGATATAAATAAGCTTTCTGGTAATATCATTGTACTTTCATTTAAGTTCTCGGTTTTAATATTCTAGATTATGACCCTTATTCTTGACATTGAGAATCTAAAGAGGCAGTATGAGGCCATGGTTACTGATCTCCTAAGGTGGATCCAGCAGAAAGTCGTGGAGATGAATGATCGTCATTTCCCCAACTCCATCAATGGTATGTTGCAGCTCTTGGCAAACTTCAAAGCCTTTCGCATGGTAGAGAAACCTGCAAAGTACCAGGAGAAAGGCTTGATTGAAGCTCATTTTTTCAACATTCGGACCAAGCTACAAGCCAACAATTTGCGGCCTAACATTTCACCCGACCGGAAGACTTTGAGTGATATCGAGAAGTATTGGACAATCTTGGAAAAAGCGGAACATGAGCGGGAGAAGGCACTGCAGAACGAGCTGCTGAGGCTGGAACGGTTGGAGCAGTTGGCTCAGATGTTCCAGAAGAAGGCTTTTCTTAGAGGGTCCTACCTGAACGAAATGAGGCAAGTCATAGAGCGGCAAGATTTCATGCCCAACAATATCACCGAAGTGGAAGCCGCCATTAAGAAGCTGGAGGCGATAGAAGCAGATGTGTTACCTCGTGAACAGCGGTTCAAGTCACTCGCCGAAATTTGTGCCATTTTAGACAAGGAGAATTATCACAACAAAGCAGCAGTTATAACAAAGTAAGTTTTTTAGTCAGCTTGTAATATGGTTCTGTAATATTACATGAACAGGCATTGTTCATTGTTGCTTGACACAAGATTTGTAAGCTTGTAAAGTAAAAAACAAAAAGCAATTTGTTTCTTCACAATGCTTTATTAACTTTTAATAAAATTCAATAAGTCGACAGATACATGGAGAAATGCAATTATCTATATACCCTGTATACTCTCCCAGCCCTCTCCTGCCCTGGAAATGGTCAGAGAAAATAAAAACAATTTCACTTTTTGTTATTTCCCATCGTCCTTCTTTCCTCCTGCCCCCACCTATAAAAGTTTAGATAGTCAGCCTTTCATCGCACTGCAATACGTTCTTTTGCTGATCCCCAGGCACCAATGCTAGGAGAGCCAGGTCCTTTCCAATTTTTCTTCTTCTTCTTCTTGCAGTTTTGATTCCCTTCAGTCCTATAAGGACTTTTAGCCTCATGCATTTTATATTGTTTTCACTTCCCAGTGTAACATTTAGTGCTTTAAATGGGATTGCGATATAAAAGGGGGTTTCCAAGATGTTTTAATTGATGATCTGGATAGATCATCAGTATCTGATTGGTGAGCTTCTGACACCCACGACACCCACCGATCAGCTGTTTGAGAAGGCACCGACGCTAACAGTAGTGCAACTTTATTCTCGCAGCTTTGCCTAGACCATGTGATGTCACGTTCATTGGTCACATGCCCTAGGCGCAGCTCAGCCCCATTGAGCTGATATACTAACCACAGACGGCAGTCGCTATCAAATGAACAGCACTGAGAGAAGACCGCCACGCTATCACAAGCACCGATGCCTTCTCAAACAGCTGATCAGTGGGGGAGTCCCAGGTGTCGGACCCCCACCAATCAGATACTGATGACCTGGTTATCTGTTAAAACATCCTGGAAAATCCTTTTATTACCTCATTTAATTTGGCTAAGATTTTGTATCTTGGGACATCTCCACATCATATGAATAAAATCAGTTTTTGGACTATTAAATCCAAATCTAAATTTTTGATTTGTCTTGAAATATACATAGTACCAAACGAAAAGTTGTGAAACTCTAAGATTCAATTTTTGGGTGGTGTCTCAACTACCATTTTCAACTTCTCTGCAGTACTGTAGAGGCTCCTAAATCATCCTGCTACTTTTTATATACTGGAAGCAGATTTTACCAACTACAGAGTAATTAAACTGCATGCCGGTTATCTATATGTGAACTGTAAAATGCTGCTTGATGGTGAACACATACATTAGACTAATCTCATCTACTCATTGTTTTTTATACAGGCAACAAGACATATCAAGGGGTTGGAGTGGATTGCTGAACTTACTGGAAACTCACAAACGCTTATTAGAAGGCAAGCGGCAAATACTAGTCCTTTTACGAGACATTGACAGTGTTGTTGAAGACCTGAGAGCCATGCAGGTAACAATTTTTAGTTTTGGAACTTAAATATTGGTAGTCTGTCATCTGTAATGATCTGACCCTGGGACTCCTTGACGACTAACAATATGGAGGGATCCATTGACTGCCCGTCCCCTTCCTTCACTGCTTATACACAGACCCAGTGGCTTGTTCATATGGATGTCTGCCTGTGGTTCTGCATCAGTTTTGATATAAATTAGCATCAGAAAAACGTAGCATGCAGCTATGAATCAGTCTATGAATGCTGGACTGGCGCCAGAGGCGGATTGGCCATAGACCTTACAGGGAAATTTCCTGGTGGGCCGATGCCCAGGGGGCCACCCAAGTCCTCGTCTCTGCTGCTGATCGGGTACATAATGAGCTCTCAACAGTAATTAATGCTGCGAGAATCGGGTACTGATGTATCCAGCCAGCGACCGCACATGTCCTCCTGAATTCAGCTGCTGTGGCCTGCACCTCACCTCCTAAGCCTTCTGCTCCATAGACAATTGGAGGAGGAGGACAGAAGATGGTAATGTATTGCATTGCAGCCGGGGAACTGGGGTAGTAGGAAAATAAAAATTAGTGATCTGGACTCCATATCTGCAGTACTACTCATGTATTCCTGTAGATAATAGTCCAAAATTGGGGTGACTGATTCCCTTTAAACAGAAGCATTTGTAGGGAAGAGAACTGTGGTTTTGAAGCTGTCGCCCATGGATTTAAAGGCAGACCATATAAGAATTATACCAGAAAATCCTTTTATTTGTCAAAGTGTTTTGAGGGCGAATGGTCGTCTCTTCATAAGGCAAATAACTATAACACTTTATTGTTACTGAACACAGATGTGAACCTACCCTTTATTAGTTCATTTTATATTTACTCGAAACTTTTCTTGTGTTTTTAATGTTAGGATCTAATAGGCGCAAAGGATCTTGGGAAACAACTCGCTGAGGTGGATTACTTTCTTCAAGAACACAACTTAATTGAATCCCAAATTATGTTATATGGTGAATCAGTGAAACAGATTGTATCCAGAGCAGAGCATATCCCGAAGAGTGAGAAGGGCAGTGTTGATGTTCTCCAAACCAAAGTAAAGAACTTACAACAACTTTATCAGAACCTAGTATCCCTCAGCAAATCTCGGTAAGAAGTGCTTTCTGTTAGCACTGGCTTCATGTATTATTGTAACATTGGCAGAAGGATCCATTACCACATCGGCCCCTCCAGTGTAACCCAGTGGTATTATCTGAACAGATTTACTAATCTGTCTAATATTAAAACAGTGTAAATATACAACTGACAGTCTAAAGATGTGCCACATTTATCACAGTGGCCCACACTTTATGATAATCTTGGTGGATCTTAAAGAGAATGTGTCATCTGAAAATGACCTGTTGTTTAAATCAAATTATGTTTAATATGTTTTTGAAGAATTGTGGATTTTTATTTTTAATTTTCCATCTCAATATCGATATTTAATCAAAAACCATAAAATCCTGCAGTTTTCAAATTGCCCCTATGTCTAATAACTGGCGCCACTTCTTGGTCTGCATAGATCACTTTACTGTAGTTATCTGCTTATCTGTCATTCTAATCCTGCCTGTAATGATAACACCTCTGTGCATAGATAAGACAGGATCCACCATTTACAATAGGCGATTGTCAGAACTTATCTATTCTGTCCTTGTACAATGACCTCTGCACAGGTCACAGAGACTAGAAAACTCCCCCATAGAAGTCAATGAGGCCCACTCCTGGCCATTGTGTCTATGGCTCATGGGGCTGCTGTAAAGCTATTTTTTAATGCTTTCTAAATGCTGAAGATGGCCGCCCCCATAATCATGTTCAGGAAATAGAATTAAAAAATCTACAATCAGAAAATAAAAACAGATTAGAAAAAAAGGAGATGTGTTGCTATGTGTTTTTAATTGGCAGGATAAAAATATTGATAACACATTTCCTTTAAGATGTTGATAATGTTTGTCTAACTTTAGAATACACATTGTTTGGCTTTCTTTGCACCAAAAACAGTGCAGCAATTTTGGCACACATTGGAGACATTTATCAATGTTTTTATGACATAGTTGTGGTATTAAAAAGTCTCAAAATATGGTGCTCCATCATTTGGGACTTTTTATGTTTCAATTGTCACGCGGGCCGCCGGAATTACTATAAATTTTGCCAGAAATTGACGGAAGTTATAGCTGAAGTCTACGCCAGCCTGTAGCTGGTGTAGACTTCAGTTTCTGATGCACGGCAGGGCAGAGATGTATCTGATTTTTTTTTTTTATCAATTATAAATTAGGAGCATTTCATGCCACTGCAGGGAGGTGAAGACTGATGTATGGGTACGCCGATGATTTTGATAAATGTCCCTCATTGTTGAACTTTAAGCCACACCTCGCCTTACTCTTTCTCTAAGCGACACCACTTCTTGCCAATTCATGGGCTTACTCTCTAAGCCACAATTCTTGTACACAAAATAAATATGGTGCGAGTCCTGTGCACTATTTTTTGCAAGGTGTGCCAAAATTCTCGCACATTTAGCTTAGTAAATCTAGCCCTATTGTATGGTTCTGTTATGTCTTTGCATTATGTCTTATTTTTCCCTTTTTTTTTGTATTCTAGGAGGTTACGTCTAGAGGAATTATTGAAGTTATATCAGTTTTTCCGAGACTGTGCTGAGGAGGAGGCTTGGATCCATGAGAAGTGGCAAGTGCTCAGACTGGCTGACCATGGCAGAGATCTCAGCTCCATCAACTCATCTATAGCAAAGCAAGAGGTATAAGATTATGAACCATCAATATCATGCTCTAAGCAAATGAACTGCAATTTGTTCAGCAAGCAAAACTGCATTGTTCTCTTAAGGGGTTGATCAGAGTTGCCCGACAAGGCTCTTAGGGGGCATTCACACGACTGCAGTTTTCAGTGTGCATTTTTGGTGGACACATTCTTTTCAGTGGTTTATTAAAAGAAAAAAAAGGCTGGCTGTGTGGAATAAGTGAACATGCTTGCCCAAAGCCTTAAAGGGGTTGTTGGGGTTCGGAGCTGATCCCTTTTTCACCCAGGCAGACCCTCTGATATCATGCTCCAATGCTCTCCTTTGTCTCAGGACAAAGGCTTTTTCTGAAGATCCAGTGATGTACTGGGGTCTCCACATGTAAGCTAGGTGGAGGCCAAGGGCGTAGCTAAAGGCTCATGGGCCCTGGTGCATGAGTTCAGCTTGGGCCCCCTTCCCTCAGTGCTTTGTGGCCAGGGTCAGGGAATCACATAGCCTTCTTGCTGCCTGAGACGGTACCGCACCCCCCCCCCCCATACCGAATTCTTGACCTAACCCCTTCCCTCCAGCTAGAGGTGTAACTTGACCAGCATGCACGTTCTATAATACCAGTGTCTTCTTATGCAGCACAAGGGTCTTTGGGCCCCCTCAGGCTCTTGGGCCGGCAGCGACTGCTACCTCTGCACCCCTTGTAGCTACGCCCCTGGTGGAGGCTTCCAACCAGCAGTGAGTCCAGTGACATCACCAGCACTAATGAGACAGGCTTTAATGCTGCCCTAGCCTGTAAAATGACTAGGGTAGCGCTAAAGCCTGCCCATTACTGCCGGCGATGTCACCGGGAACACTGCAGTGTAAACATATTGTATAAACAGCCATTGAAATACTCCAATGCTCATGTCAGAGGGGCTGCCAGGGTGAAAGTGGGGAGCTAAACCTGGACAACCCATTTTTTAATGTAATTTACATCAAATACAAGAGATGAATATGAATACAGCTCAACATCAGTGAAAACCTTGATGATATCCTTGTGGATGAAAGGGCTGAAATCATGGTCATTTTCCAAAACCTAGAAAAAAAACAGATGAGTAGAGGATGTGAGAAAAAGAGAAATCTTATCCATATGTATATGTATTGCTATGGAGTCTCAGGTGACGACATAACTTTACATGTGTAGATAATAACAATATATATGCTTTGGGACAATTTCAGAGCTTTCTGAAAGTAGTTTGTGGACTTAAATGTTTTTTTTTACGTTAACTAAACTTTACATTTGGGTCAAGATCAAATTATCAGGAAAAGTGTTTTTCTTTGTGTGTCTGTTTCAGGCCTTAGAAGCAGAGATACTTTCCCACCAATCTATTTTGGCCAAGGTGGTGAGAAATGGGAAAGAATTGTGTCAGTTGACTTACACAGACCAGGCGACTATCCAGAAAATGATTGAGAATGTCCAGAAACAGTGGCTGGAGCTTCAAGAAGAGGTCAAAAGGAGTAAATCTCGACTAGAGGTGGCGGCGCTCATTAAACAGGTGATATGCCTAGGTTATTCAGATGTTTAACAATGATAACCCTCAACATTTTGATGCATTTCTGGTCTTCCACACTGAGAGAACACCTTGAAAGTGTTGTCTCATGAAAAGAACTCCTGTCTCCATTAGGACATATGTACGTCATCATAGAGAGGGTTCCCTTCCTTGGGACCCCTTTCTGCGATCCAAAATAGAGAGTTTCTATAGCGGCCTCGAGACTTTCATGAGCCTTCAGAATAGTAATATTTCATGGATGCAATGGGAAAAAAGCTCTCTGTCTGTGACTTTCCATGGCAAGATCAGATGCTAGTGTTGTTGGTGGTGAGATCACAGACTCCAGGAATAAAATGCAAATGAAAACTGCATATTTTCAAGAAAAAAATGCTTTTATGAACCTTACAATATTAGTAAAGACTTTGAAGACTAATTACACTTTCAATATACTAGCCAAGCACTGCCTCTCCTCAGTAGCTCAAGACTTGCTCATAGAAACAAGGAGACAGGATTACTGAATCAGCAGAGTCTTTCCGTCTCCTTGTTTTGGTGATCAGTGGAGCTCTCAAAATCCTTGACATGTCACTGACATATCAAAAGTGCAGTTTTTTGAATGTGCATTTACTCTTTAAAGGGATTGTCCCACAAAAAATATTCTACAGCTTTCAAACCAGCACCTGGATCTGAATACTAATTGCATATAATAGAAAATTTAGTTTAGCCACTGAGTTATTCAATGGAATCTATCTGTATAGCGCCACCTGCTGTTAGCTCTTTTTCTAATTTCTCTGTCCACCCTGCTGAGGTGGACGCACATGCTCAGTTCTGTTCTTCAGCTACTACCAGCTACAGCAGAAAGCACACACTCCCTGAGCTGTCAGTTGGATATAAATCTAGCAGAGCAATGAATGGTGATAGCTCTGGATCCATGTGAGGTACAGGGCTGGTTCTAGCTTTGTTAGACAGAGATTGCCATTCTATATGATATAATAATATATATTTTTTACATTAATCGTGGATAACCCCTTTAAGTATTAAAGTGATTTTTTTCATCCCACACCAGTACGCTACCTCCAATTCCAGGGCCTAACTGGTGTTTCTTTCATAGTGGCTTATTTCATATTTTTTCCATGGAATTTATGTTTGAAAGGTCACAGTGTTTCTTTGTGTTCCCTCCTTAGATAATGTAACCAGCTTTGTTTAGGTTGTGGTTAAGATTGAATTTCTGAGAAAATACAGTGGTTTTGGATTGATTTTTGCTCTTTTCAGCTTCTCTTCAGCTGTTTTGCTTTATTTATTCAGTAACTCCAGTTTGGTTCGTACATTTTTCTGCAGCTCTGTGTATGAAACTGAATTATGTTTATAAAAAAAAGTATAGGTTTGTATTTCTTTAGTGCAGTAAAATTATTTTCTTCCAAGGTTTTTGTAATGTTCCAGCAATTGTTTTTGACCTAGAACCATCTGATAATCCTTAAAGGGGTTTCCAAGACTACAACATTCATGGCCTATCCTCAGGGTAGGCCATCAGTATCAGATTCATGGAGGTCTGACTCTCAGTATCCTTACTGATTAGGTGATTAAAGGGATCGCATCCCCTTCATTAACAGAGCTTGTCACTTTTGGTAGTGGCCATAAAAGGCTGTACCCGGCATAACAGCTCAGAGCAGCTCAGAGAGTCCTGTGGATGTGAATGGAACTGAACTGCAATACCAGGCATAGCTAAAAATAGAGCATGTCCTTCCTATTATTGTCCGCATTACGGACAAGGATAGGACTGTTCTATTATGGGCTGGCCGTTCCGTTCTGCAAAATGCGGAATGCACCCCGCTGGTATCCGTGTTTTGCGAATATCAAAACAGCCAATGGTCGTATGCGTGATCCCTTACACTTGTCAGATATGTTACAGAAATTTCTGTAAGTGTAAATCACTTTCCTTCATCAGAGTAGTACACTCATTTGGTGACATTTATGGTCTTAGTACAAAGTCCACGGTTCCAAGGTGTGCGCACACCTCTTATGTTACATATTTTATGGCCTGTGTAGGCCCCACCACTCCCACCCACACACCATGCTCCTTTTATAAAAGTGGCAATTGCAGCGTAAATTAACACAATATTAACAAAAGTGGACATTTGTGACTTTTCTATGCAAAAAACTGGTGTAGGAGCCATCCTAAACTGGTATCTTATTTGGTATCTGGAAGACAATAGATTTGACTTCATGTAATTGAGAGCATAAAATCGAATTGTCTCCATCAAACCAGATGTTACTGTGAAGATTTGTTTCCTGCCAGCCTTTGTTTTAACCTCTTATAAATTTGAGCTTAAATTATCATTTTTTACTGTCTCATGAGTTATTTGTCATTTTTGCTTGTTTTGCGTCAAATATATCTTGTGTGTGAATGCATTAGCCGTCTTGTTTCTAGGCAGGGTTGGACTGGGCCACCAGACTACCAGAGGATCCTCCAGTTGGCCTACTTTCTGCAGCCATAGTTATCCCCAAGGGGCCATAAGCAAAAAATTTTTTTGGAGTTCATCAGTTCTCATTAGGGTCTATTTCTTTGATTCAAAACCTGTTAGACTTTATTGATGATGCAGAGCGGGGACCTTGAGGATAATTCCCTCTGGTAGGCCCAAGAAACCCAATTCTGCTACTGTTCCTTGAAAAAATACCACAGCAAGCTGCACTATTTTTCCGGCATTTTTAGTTAAGGGCCCATTAACACGGCCATGTGAATGGGTCCGCGTCTATTCCGCAATATTGCGGAATAGATGCGTCCCCATTCACTTCAATGGGAGTGGGCAGCCGCAGCACGGAGCCGACTCTGTGAAAAAAAATAGAACATGTCCCATTCTTGTCCGCAACAGAATAGGTATTTTGAATGGGGCGCCTGGCCGGGCGGCACCCATAGTTTTGCGGATCCGCAATTCTACGCCCGTCTGAACGGCCCCTTAATCTGTGACTGAGGCTCCTATGAGCCTCCAGCAGAGATGTGAACAAGCCCTTAGGCATCATGGGAAGAGCACATTTTTCATTTGTTTTTTTCAAGATTTGGCAATAGCTTAAATCATGGTTGGATTTAAGAAAGTTAGACTTCCTCTCTTAGAAATGTGCAATGTACAAGATTACCGCTATTAATGTAGAATGATGATCAAGGATCTATCTGGACTTTGTATTCAGAAGAGACAATTCTTTAATATGGATAATATATTAATGTTACCATGTTTTTCTGTTATCACGCAGTACTTTGCCGATGCTAATGAAGCAGAATCATGGCTGAAAGAACGTCTGCCACTTCTCACAAGTGAGGATTACGGCAAGGATGAGTCCAGTGTTGAAGCTATATTACAGAGACACCTCAGGCTTGAGAAAGAGATTTCAGCTTATTCCACGGAAGTGAACAGGCTCGGAGACCAGGCTCAGACAGTAGCAGGAAAAGCTCCTCTAATTGTACGTCTTACCACCCATGCCAAGATTAAAGAATTAGTTATGCCTCAAACACATTGTATTGATTTTTTTTTTTACTGCTTAGCTATTTAATACATACTGTTGAATGTAATATAAAACATGATAACATATAGGGGTACATTTATAGTCAAGATTGCCAGCATCTGGTGCAAGGAGGCCATGAGGACCATAAATGACACGTGTTTTGCCTTATACTTCAGAAGCTTTAATGAGATTTTCTAGTAATAATTACATTTTATCTAATGCCTGCAGTCTGCCTCCTGAAACAGAAGATTCTTACTTACCTGCTGCTCCAGTTCTCCATGGTGCCTCTGCTGTTTCCATGTTCCGGTCCCTGCACTATTTACATCAGGTGGTGCATGGGCACTGTCACTTGCTCCACTGCAACCAATGACTGGCTTCAGCATTGATACAGTGCGTGTGGTTATAACACTGCTGAAGCCAGTCATTCGCTGGAGTGGTGTATGAGTCCACCAGAAGTAAACCGTATGAGGACCGGAACAAGGACACAGGAAACGGGGAGTAGGTAAGTGTGAATCTTCTGTTTCAGGAGGCAGCCTGCGGGGATTAGATAAAATGTAATTATTACCAGAAATCCCTTTTTAGTTATTTCTCCTTATTCTGATCTTTCTTGTGCAGTTGGGGGGAATCGGGGAACCCTAAAACACAATAGATGATTGGCTTGTCCGGCAGATATTTGTCAGGTTCAGCTGAAGGTCTGCTAATATGTATGGACACCTTCAGCAGAGCTTTATAGATATTCACTGTTTTATAGTCAAACCACGCGTGTGATTTGTACAGCTATTAGATGTTTTATTGACAGCTGTAATGTCCCCTTGTACTTGTGTATAAACAGGCTTTGTATATTCTGATATGATTTCCATGGATTCATCCTTTCCTATTTCTTTTTTTGCAGGAAAGAAAGCCAGTGATTGTGAAGATAACTCAAGAGAGGAACAGACCACAAAAACGAAGCTATTTGCCATCAATGCCCCTTGAATCAGAAGAGTCCAGACAAGACCTCCAAATGACACCAGACAAAATCAGAGCTGTGCAGGACGAGATAGAAGCTTCTTATGAGAACCTTCAACAATTGGCCAAGGTGATGAATTTATAGCTCCACCGTCCACCTATTTGGGTGGAAATGTCGTCACTCACAGTAATTCATTCTGCCTGAGCTTTCCAGTAAATGAAGGCTTGCTTAGAGGCCATATTCTGTTCTATTAAGTAATGCTTTTTTCACATTATAAGTACAATAGCCTTTTAAAAGGTTATGGAGAAAATCAGTGGACCTAAATCAGGCCTGAATATCCAACCATAAATACCAATTTATATTCTAAATCTAAAACCTGAATTATGTGCTTGTTAAAGGGCATCTGTCAGCAGATTTGTACCTATGACACTGGCTGACCTGTTATATGTGCACTTGGCAACTGAAGACATCTGTGTTGGTCTCATGTTCATATGTGTCCGCATTGCTGAGAAAAATGATGTTTTAAGATATGCAAATGAGCCTCTAGGAGCAACGGGGGCGTTACCATTACACCTAGAGGCTCTCCTCTCTCTGCAAATGCCGCACCTTCTGCACTTTGATTGACAGGACCAGGCAGTGAAAACTTCAGGCCTGTCAATCAAGAGGGTGCAGCAGTTGCAGAGAGAGCAGAGCCTCAAGGTGTAATGACAACGCCCCCGTTGCTCCTAGAGGCTCATTTGCATATATTAAATTTGCGTTTTCGTCAGCAATGCGGGCACATGGGGCCAACACAGATGTCTTCAGCTGCCAAGTGCACATGTAACAGGTCAGCCAGTGTCATAGGTACAAATCTGCTGACAGATGCCTTTTAATTTTACACTGCCTTCATGAGAGTTTTTGGTACAGAGCTTCTAATCCACTGTGTAGTCTTATAGTTAAATTATAAATTATGTATTCGGTGTGGTTTTTATGCGGTTTTGCAGCACGTCTCACCGTTCCATTGAACAGGGTGAAATCCACACCCTTATAAAAAAAAAAGCACAACAACAATTGACATGCTGCAGATTTCAAAATCCGCACAATAGGTCAATTTTCGCACCTAAGAGAAAAAGCAAAGTGTACACGAGATTTGTCTAATCCCCTACACTTTGCTGGTTCTGTATTACACTGCAGTTTTTCAGCATAAAATCTGTGTCATATGCAGTCACCCCAAGCGGGATCCTGTGCTTTCCCACAGCTCCACAGACTCTTTTAATTGCACCAGGACACAGTTTTTACTGTGAAATTATGCAATACGTGTGTGTTGAGACATAAAGTAATAGGATCAGTTCCATATCTTTCTCTTGGGTGCCAAGAATGTTTTTCTTATCTTTTTAATTGCGCCAAAAATCTGATAACTGTACGTGTTTTGTAGAAAAGGAAGAAAGCCTTGGAAGAAATGGTCCGTCTGTATCAGTTTTATAGTGCTTGTGGGGAGTTTCAGTCTTGGATGGATGACAAAGAGAAGATTTTTCAGACTTTTCAGCCAAACCCTGATAACGTGGAGGTCATGCAGCTAAAGTATGAGGTAAATAGCTTTTATTGCTGTAACATTTGATTAATGCTGGTGTAATTGCCAGCCATTACTTAATCAAAAAAGAAAATAAAAACAACAGCAAATGCTTTAACATAAAAAAACCACTACTTGTTAGGATGTGATAGCTGCAGCCAGTCAGTGGCCTCAGCAGTTAATTGCTGCACTACTGGCATCATAACCCAGTGATGAAGCCATGATGCCCATGGCGGTATCTTATCTCTGCTGAGACTACTGATGAGCTGTGGTGATCCCATGCTGGCTGCTTATAAACAAAGACTAGGGACAGGCACAGAGCATCTGTGCTGGATCTGCAGGAGATTGAAGAAGGAGTATTTTTATATTTTTTTGGAATTTACTGGACAGGACAAGTGGTTTTTCCGCCTAAACCCTTTTCAATGACCCTTGGGCCATTTTTCCACTGCCTCATTTGGTAAAAGTTGCTCCTTTAGAGGGTGGAGTCCTGACCAAGTTTTCACCCCCAGTAGAAGAGGAGATGATCCCAATTAAGACTGGGCCTCCTCTTGCCCTGGGCCACATAGCAGTCGCATGGTCTGCCGCTATGGTAGTTACAGCCCTGCCTATGCATATGCCATGAAACAATGGGAATGCGCCTGCATCACTTATCTAGCAGATCCCCCATCTCTGCTTTGGTTCTTCTGACTAGACTCTGTTTACCGGGCTGCAACGTTGACATCACGCTACCGCTGCAGCCGATCCCTGGCCTCACTGCTAAGGCCACTGATTGGCTGCAATGGTCACATGTCAACAAGATGTCACGTCTGCGATCAGGTAAACAGAGCCTTACCATACATCTGGATAATGAAACTCTACAGCTACATTAGATGTGTAAAATATAATATACAAGGCCTGAATTCTAGATTTTAGAGGAAGGAGTAATGCACTTGCATAACTGCCTCTCAAATTAGTCTGCTTTATGCAGCCACCAACGACCACCTTTTCTTGCAGATTGTGGTTGGAGGATCCTCATTCTTTCTGTAGATGAGATCCAGAACTTCCAGGATTTCATCAGCATTAGAATTTGTCTTGTCGTATGAGTAAACCATAATCTAAAATAGTTATGTGCATGCTAATGATAAAAAAATTATTTCCTTTGTTACAATAAAAATATATGGTTTCAGTTTAAATATTGAATTTTAATTCTCAAAGCTACTCCTCCAGGCGAAGGTTTGAGTTCTGCTCGGACACATCCAGGAAATTTGTTTTATCCGGTTACAAAAGAACATTGTGTCAGACTTCTTAAATGGTATTGGCAGGGTTATCCGTATAATATTTTCTTATGCTGTAGACAAAATAAATTCAATTAAATTGTGTATAAGCTTTCCAAAACTATGTCGAAATGATCTGTGCTTTTAAGATTTATTTTTATATAGTGATCATCATGCCAGTGTACACCAGTAAAGTCTCTACCCAAAGTACATAATTGTCTGTGACTATCTCATTAACTAAAAGGGTTGTCCAAGATTTTTAAAAATGTGGCAGAGAGTCGGGGGCTGTATGAAAAGAGGAGAAAATCCACGCTTTGGTTCCCGCTGCTCCGATACCCACTGGCCCATTCATTATTCATGTGATTGCTGAAACCAGTTGTTGGCAGCAGTGGTCAGAAGTGCATGAACAGCATGTGATTATTGAGGCCTGCATGTCAATGCTGCAGTCCCAGCAAGGATTGTGTGGTACACAGGGAAGGCGTGGGAGTGGTGGCGGCAATGAGGGTGGTCATAGTCCTCACGGTGGCTAATTCTGCCACCGCACTCCCTGGGCCGAGCATGCAGCGAGTGGAGGGGAGAAACCCCCCCCCGGGGCATATTCTGGAGTTTGCGGTCTTCTTCCTGATGGTGACTTGGGTGCCCTTGATGTTACACATTTGGGTAGTGAGGTGCAAGGTTGATGGACAGGGGCCTGGGTTGGATATAGAGACCAATAATAATAAAATACAGTCTCTCCAAAGTTCTCAAGTATATCACGGAATCGGCTTTTCCCAAAGGCTGTGTTCTGATGATCCTCCCTGAGTTTCAGCTTGTCTAGCTTACACACCAGGAGCAGCATGCATGTTTTTACTCTAGGCCTTCTTGCCAACAACTACCACTTAACCAGGGGTAAATGGGGCCAGACCGCCACCCGGCAACTATTCCTAAGCACTGTCAGTTAGCCATTTCCTACCCATACACAGGCTTTTGGAATACAGAGTGCATAATGAAGTCACACTAGCCACTCGTACCACAGAAATGTATGGTTAGCATCTCAGTAAGCATTTTAACAACCTTGGACGTGAACCATAATATACTATAACATTAATCTTTTAGCAGTGAACCATAGCATTAATCCTTTAGCAGTGAACCACCAGGTCACCGCAGTTGGAACCCAGGACATTTGAAGGGGAATCTCTCAAAACATAACTGCATATATATCCAAGTGACTTTGTAGATGTGCACTTAATTTATGCAAATGAGCCCCTTGGTGCATTGCCGCCGTTGCATTTAAAGCTCCACTCTGCCTGATGACTGTGCCCCACCCCCTTTAAGTGAGAGGGCCAGGCAGTCGAGATGTAATCACACAAGGCCTTGAACACATCGCAGCAGCACGATGTGCTTGGCCAGAGGGGAACGCATAGGCACAAGAGTTCACTCGAAGCAGGGGGGGGGCAGCAGAGAAAGTTGAAGCTTGAGGTGTAATGACGACACCCTCATTGCACCAAGGGGCTCATTTGCATGAATGAAAGACACAAATATCCTGCCAGTGGGCCCACCAATCAAGATGGGGCAAAGTGCGTTGGATTCAGCTATGAAGCACAGATCTACAAAGTTAAAAAACGGAAATGTGTGCATTCCGTTTTCCTATGTCCATATGTCCGTACCGCAAAAAAATAGAACATGTCCTATTATTGTCCGCATTATGGACAAGGATAGGACCGTTCTATTAGGAGCCAGCTGTTCCGTTCCGCAAAATACGGAATGCACATGGACTTCGTCTGTATTTTGTGGAGCGCAAAATACATATACTGTCATGTACATGAGCTCTTAGTTGGATTTCTATTCAGGTATCTAGTGAAACATTCTCTATAAACAGTGAGTGTCTTTTTTCTTCACTTCATTCAGCTCCATGCTTTCTCACATTTTTTTTTTTAAATCTTGGAAAACTAAGCTGCATATTATTATATAGTTGTTTTCTCATTGGGTTCTGTGACAACAGTAATATATTGCTTTTGTGGCTGCCATACATCCAACATCTTCCACTATAATTAATTTGCCTTTTTTGTGGTTATTTTGAATCAATTTGTACCATGTAATACAGAAAAAAGCTACCGTACTTGAAAGATGACTTAAGGTGCTAATGAACCAAATGACTCATAACCTGTGTTCACGTAGCCGCACACTTTGAAGTGTTACTTTATGTAATTTAATAATTACACATAATACATAACATTTGTATGTTTTGTTCCAGAACTTCCTGACTGATCTTGCAGCGGGGAAGGCGCGTCTAGATGAGATTAACAATCTGGCTGATAAATTAGTTAAGACTGCCCCCGACAAAAAAAATCAGATTCTGGGCCACCTGAAGTCTATTGGTGATAGGTATGGTACCTTTATTTCAATTGCTCACAAGCATTATTGTGAAAACCCTAGGTCAGGGATGCACAACCTTTTCTTGTCCAAGGTCCACATTGTCAGACTTAACCAATAACAAGGGGCGGAATAAAACCTAAAATTGATAGCACCATCTGGAAGTATATGTCACAAATGCCAGAAAGGTGCGGCTGTTTCCACCTTCAGTCCTCCCACCTAATGGGAGAATATGAGTTCCCTTCTCTCATGTTCGCACTCCAGAAAATGACTCCGTTTTAGGTTAGGTGGTATGACAAGACGGTTGGGGGGCGCACAGAGGGGCACCGCGGGTTACATGTGGCCCACCGCAGGTTGTGAACCCATGCCTTTTATTGTATATAGTATATCAAGCTGTAAAAGGATGGTCCTCCATCAAAAAGTCTATGGAAAAACACTTAAACAAAAAACACAACACCCAGGGCATGCCAAGGGACCAGAAAACAGTATGGCAAGGATAGGATTAGTATTTAAGTGAGCTAATGGTGTGGGAGTTTAAAAGTAGGTTTAAAGGGGTTTATGAGATTAGAAAAAAAAAACATGGCTGCTTTCTTCTTGGTCTGGTGCCCAGCTGAGCTAAGCTTAGAATACCACCCTGTTGCACAAGAGAGTCCCGGTTTCTGGAAGAATTCACAGCCATGTTTTTCTAATCCCATACAAACCCTTTAAATAAGGTTATTAAAATAATAAACATTCCTCTCGCCCTCACAGCTGGAATCGCTTGGAAGTTTTGAAAGAAGAGAAAGGTGCCGAGCTCATCGGTCTGGCTGATGTGAAGACTTTCCTCCAAAACTGTGAGAATATGGAAGCCCTGATACAGGAGAAGAGGAATGAGCTGCAGGGTTCAGAGCCGTCCGGGAGCCTAGAGTCAGAGGAGCGCCAGTGGAAAGCACACGATAGGGATATTGATGCGTTGGAGAGAAAAATAGCTTATCTAAAGTCTATGGAAGAATCGTAAGTGTCGTTCAAGAACTGGCCACACAGGATATTTACATCTGGTTTTAGGATCAAAACTATATCTGTCCATAATGGACACTTATTAAATTATTATATTAAACACACTGCCTGGCCAAAAAAAGGTCATCACCTGGATTTTAATAAGGAAATCGATAAGAGCCTCCCAGTTGGTCAGGTCTAGGTTCAGCAACGTTATGTGCCCACAGAATGAGGTCAGCTGACTCCCTGAATATACTGAATGACCAGGTTATTCCATCAATGGATTTTTTCTTCCCTGATGGCACGGGCATATGCCAAGATGACAATGCAAGGATTCATCTGGCTCAAATTGTTACACAATTGTCACACATGGATTGGCAGAGTCCAGACCTGAGAATCCTTAGGATGTGCTGGTGAAGACTTTGCGTAGTGATCCAAATGTACCAATAATACCAAATTTAATGCAGCACTGGACAGAAATAAATTTTGGGACATTGCAGAAGCTTGTGGAAACAATGCCACAGTGAATGTGTGCCCTAATCAAAGCTAAAGGTAGTCCAACGAAATATTAGAGTGTGTGACCTTTTTTTGGACAAGGCAGTGTATATGCTTCGTTCAAACAGGAGACTGTGTAGGTCCCATCCTCATTATATTTAAAGGGGCTGACAGGTTTAGAAACCCCACTTTTAAATATTCTATCAGGGCAATCTCAGTTAACAAGAGGGGGGATATCCCTTGTGTGGATGTGGAAAATGACTACAAACAGGGGCGAACTGGCCATATACCCTACAGGAAAATTTCCTGGTGGGCCAATGCCTAGAAGCATCCGGTACTATGCACCTGGCCAGCAGCCGCAGGTGCCCTCCTGAAGTCATCTGCATCAACGTCCTCCGTATGGTCATAGGGCAGTATTTTATACTGCCCTGTGGCATTTGGTTTCCTTGGGCCATTTTTTGTATTGCTGGCCCTAGCGATTTCTGTTGTCCCCGCCTACTTATGTTGTGTCTTGTGTTGCCTGCCTTCTGTCAATTTGGACCTGCCTACAAGTTGAGGCCACTTTTTAAAAAATGTTTTCCAGGGACATTTTTAAGTTCCCAGCGAGCCCCTGACTACAAGAGCTTTTCAGCTTTTTTGAGGGACCTTTTGAACAAAAAGTGATTGTTCATATTTGAAAGCCCCTTTAAACCAAAATCTTATATAACAGTAGAGATTGTGTAACTACTGAAAAGGGGTCCTCTGCTCTGGACCCCCATCCATTAGCTGAATCCATAAGCCCTGTCCAACACAATTCTTGATGGTAGAGAACCATGGACCTTGCCAGCCATTGCAGGAAAAATGTGCATTTGCTTTGTAGTTTCTGATGTTTTTTTAATTCATTCATAATTATTTGTTTCAGAATGAGACACACAAATCCACAGGAGAGTTTAGCCATCAGGAAACAGATTGAACAAATGGAACAGCTTCTTGTACAACTGAAAGAGGAAGCTCAGGTGAAAAAGGACAGGCTTCAAAAGGCCAAAGATGAAAAGACTTTTCCTACAGGATAGCCACAGACAAATGCTCTGGGTCCAAGACATAAAGGAGAAGTTAACAAGTGAGGAGATGGGCACGGATGTAGCATCTGCAGAACAGCTTCTCAGGGACCACCGGTATCTGCTTAAAGAGATTGAGGGTCAGAGAGACAGGTGAGGAACCGTGGGATTACATGTTGACTGTAATAAAGGTATTGAACTTGGAATAGGGTTTTAGGTCTGTTCTTATTAAAGAGGTTTTCCGAGTTATATATATTGATGACCTATCCTCAGGATAGGTCATCAATATCAGATCGGCGGGGGTCTGACACCTGGCACCCCCGCCGATCAGCTGTTTGAAGAGGAGGCGCGCGCCGTATCAGCGCTGCCTCCTCTTCACTGTTTACATGCTGGCCGTAACGGGGTAGTGGTGAGTAGGTGTATTGAAACCTAACTGCCCCATTCATTTCTATGGGAAGAATCACTTCTATAGACTTGTATGGGAGCGATTCTTCCCATTGAAATGAATGGGGCAGTGAGGTGTAATTACACCTACTCACCACTACCCCCATTACGGCCAGCATGTAAACAGTGAAGAGGAGGCAGCGCTGATACAGCGCGCGCCTCCTCTTCAAACAGCTGATCGGCGGGGGTGCCAGGTGTCAGACCCCCGCCGATCTGATATTGATGACCTATCCTGAGGATAGATCATCAATATATATAACTCGGAGAACCCCTTTAAGGGTAAAGGAATTATTCAGACAATTCATTATATTAGAGGATGAGTGGAACATATCTGTGTGTGGACATCTTCTGATAAGCTACTTTGGAGTCTAAATTAGCCTGCGGTTTTTCTAAGACCATATGACAAGAAGGCCCTTAACGAGGTTGTCAGGTTTCAGGAGAATATCTGACAACACAGGGGATTTGCCTGTAATAAAGAAGTGATCATTACTTACCTGACAGATTCTGCACTGCTGCTTCAGTTCTCCTGACTGGGATATGTCCACCTGACTGCAGCGGTGATAGCACGTTCACAACATGTGACTGCTGCAGCCAACCAATGATATGTCTTTAGTGCCTCTGTGAGGCCAGTGATTGGTTGTAGGTGGATCCCCTGTATTGTTCGGTTTCCTCCTGAAACCAGAAAATCAGATCATTTATCTTTTTTACTATTTCCAAAGAAATTGCATCAGTAATCTTGCATCTCCTCATTGGATGATACAGATACAGAAAATAGACATTTCTCCATATATTGCTAACCTCACCTCCTTCTCCCACCCCTTCATTCCGGTATCAGTTGATCCCCTACACAGAACAAATAGCTAATTCCATGCATACCAGCCATTGGTCCCATAACTTGACAAACTTTAGAGTTTCCCCTTTCCCATCCTCTTTTCTTAAAAAACACCTTCTCATACATCAGCATTGTATTGACTTTACACTTAAATTATTCTGCTGACGGAGGAGTAGTCTGTATCTAGTGTATCGCTGTTCATTTCCTAGCCGCATATAACCAGACAATCCCTTTAATTGTTTACTCAAGCACAGCAACTCAGTTTGTTAACCATAGATCAGGGATCAGCAACCTTCGGCACTCCAGCTGTTGTATAACTACAATTCCCAGCATGCTCCATTCATTTCTATGAGTTCTGAGAAGAGCAGGGGAAGTATGCATGCTGGGAGTTGTAGTTTCACAACAGCTGGAGTGCTGGAGGTTTGCCTCCCCCTCAGAGGCATAGCTAAAGGCTCATGGGCCCTGGTGCAAAAGTTCAGCTTGGGCCCCCCTTCCCTCAGTGCTTTATGGCAAGGGGCAGGGGAGCACATAGCCTTCGTGCTGCCTGATGCAAGAATTGAAATGCCATTCCCCCCCAGTGCCAAATTCTTGACCTAACCCCTTCCCTTCAGCCAGATGTTTACCTTAACCATCATGCACTTTCTATAATGCCGGTGTCTTCCTATGCGGCACAATGGTCTTTAGGCCCCCTCAGGCTCTTGGGCCCGGTAGCGACTGCTACCTGCTACGCCCTTGCTCCCCCTGCCATACATCATAATAGCATTCTATGTGATTGGTTGCATTACACTAACTTATATATCTTTTCTTGCATGTAGAATAATTGAACTCCAACAAATGGGTACAACTGTATTCCAGTCCAGCAATAGCCCTGAAGTGCGAGACTCCTTAATGAGCCTCATTCAAAGTTACAATGAGCTCAGCGATTTGTGGGTAGAAAGAAAAGAGAAACTTGAACAAGGTTTGGAGCTGCAGCAATTTTTGCGAGAAGCTGACAGCATTAATGCAGCAATTTCCAGCCATGAAGCATTTCTGAGGGTCAATGATCTTGGGGTAAGCACACTTGATGACTGACCTTTATTAAAGGTTAATGCACTACAGATTCCATGACTGTCAAACCCATTATATATAGAAATATATGTACAGATTAAAAGCAATAATGTTTAACTTGGTATATGTTAAAAAAACAGGAAAAAATTTTGTGGGGTGAAATTGAAAAAAAAAATCTGCCGTTTATTATACTTAAAGGGGTTCTCCAGGAATTAAAAAAATGAAAATACTTAAATATTATTTTATAATAAATATATTTCCAAATATGTTTCATTAGTTATAATAGTTCGTTTTGTCCAGGAAGCAATCATTAGGAGAAACAAAATGGCCGCCGTCCTATTAGTACACACAAAACCTGTCCTAATCACACAGCAGGACGAGTTACTTCATCACTGAGCTAAAGAGCTGCTCTCTGCTCTGCTTGTCAATACAGGTGAATCTCTGTGGGAATGGAGAAGATGAGGAGACATGAGAGGAGGGTTATTTGTGGCAATGAGCAGCAGCACTTGTATGTAGTCTCCATTACCACAGTCTGTCCTGTCCGTCCTCTCTGTACTTCATGTCTCCTCATGAACTAAATTCCCCAGAGATTCAGCTGAAGATCTTATCATCTGTATTCAGGATCATAATCCCTGACAAGCAGAGCAGAGAGAAGGATGAGACAGCTCTTTACCTCAGTGGTGTAAAGTAACTTGTCCTCATTGTGATCGGGACAGGTTTTGTGTGAACTAATAGGACAGCGGCCATTTTGTTTCCCCTGATGATAGCTCCACAGACAAAATGAGCCATTATAAATAATGAAAGGTATTTGAGAATATATTTATAATAAAGTAACATTTAAGTATTTTCATTTTCTTAATTCACGGAGAACCCTTTTAAGAAATTGATAAAATCACAAGCATGTAACAGATTGGAAGCTGGTTTCCCTGAATGCTTGATGGTGGTTGCGGTACTTCACTATTCTCTGCTCCTTTCTCTGGTTTGATTGGAGTCTTCATTGTGCAGAGCAGTGATTGACTTCTCCGGTGAAAAATCTTAAACTTTTCATGAATCTCGGACTGGTTTGGCCTGATCCCACTTACTGAGAGCAGTGCGAGTTTTCTCTAACAGGTCTTATTAAGTGTCAATGAACGGGGTTATCTCTGATCATGGATACTTTTGTAACACAGCCATCAGTTTTGTAACACAGCCATCATCCGCTGGCTAGGAGCTGAACCACCACCTGACCACTAATACGTCTTTTTACTGACGTAAACAAAGGGGGTTATAGCTAAGGGGTTAAACTTCCAACATCCGCTGTATATGTATGGCAGATGTCACCAAGGGGTTAATGCAGTTTAATGCTTGAACCACATGCATCCAATGCATCAGGTGTTCAAGCAGCTAATTATACTCCATGGTGGGGGATTCTGTTACGGTTTTCTTTGGGTCCCTATGACTTATATAGTTTGTGCTGTTTGTATCCTTTCCATTATTATTCATGCTGCTAATGATTTCAAACAGCCTGCAAATGTGAAACCTGATATCTACTGGAAAGTAGAATAATGGGAGGTAGATTATGAAAATATTTATTACAGTGAACAAATAATTATACGTTTGTTTTTTTATTTTGAAAATGAACAATATTTGATTGCTAGCTGATTTTTTTTTACTGTATTTCAGGACCAACTGGATACAGTGCAGAGTCTTTTGAACAGACACAAGCAGTTTGAGAAAGTGTTGCTGGCTCTACAAAATCGAGTGGTCAGCCTCCAAACAAATGGAGAGTCTCTTGTGGCAAAAAATCACTATGCTACTCCTTTGTAAGAAGTGTTTTCACAAACAATGTGCAGTTGTCTCCTCAATAGTGGTATTAATAATGCAATCTGTTACGTTAATGCTATGCGTCCTGCAATGCACAAACCTTGACAAAAATATCACTATTCAGAATCATTAATTGGGGTTAATGCCCCCTGTAAACGGCAGCCCAGGACCATATTACTGCTGCCTTACCTATGCCTCCTTCAGTCACTATAGAACCCTATAAAGGTTCAGTTCATTGCATCTGCAGAAGGTTTGGGTATTGCAGCCATAAAACTGATGTCAAAATGCAAATACATTACAGTTCTTGAGGGGGAAAGGATAAGGATTGAAGGTTTCAACCTGTTTTGCAAATGAGTAGGAGGCTTGCAATTCATGCCATTTTTGTGCATTTTTCTTCTCTTCATGAAGCTGCAAAATTGAATCATTTTTTAAAGGTGCAAATATTTACAGCTGTACAGATTTGCATTCAAAAGTACTGGCAATTTCTTCTATTAAAAGGGTTTTCCAAATCTTTACAACTGATGAATTATTGTCAGGATGGGGTCATCAGTATCTGATTGATGGGGGTAGGACCCCCGGGACCCCCGCCGATCAGCTGTTTGAGAAAGCCCCAGCGCTCTCTCTGCTCACCAAGCTCAGCGTCATACATTGTACAGCAGCTGTGCTTGGTATCGCAGCTCAGCCCCATTCACTTCAGTGGGACTGAGCTGTGCCTGATGAAGGTGACGTCACGTGACCTAGGAAAAGCTGAAGAAGACCACGGCACTACTGCCAACACCACTGCCTTCTCAAATACCTGATCAGCGGAGATCCTGGGTGTCGGACCCCGACCGATCAGATACTGATGACCTATCTAGTTGTAAGGTCTCGGAAATCCTCTTTAAACACTTAAAGGGGTTCTCCGGGAATTAAGAAAATGCAAATACTTCAATATTACTTTATTATAAATAGATTTCTTAATACCTTTCATTAGTTATAATGGCTCGTTTTGTCTGGGGAGCAATGATTAGGAGAAATAAAATGGCCACCGTCCTATTAGTATACACAGAACCTGTCCTAATAACACAGAAGTAACTTCACAACACAGAGCTAAAGAGCTGCCTCATCCTCCCCCTATACTCTGCTTGTCAGGGATTATGATCCTGAATACAGATGATAAGATAAGAGCTGAATCTCTCTAGGAATGGAGTTCATGAGGAGACATGAAGTACAGAGAGGACGGACAGGACAGACTGTGGTAATGGAGACTGCATACAAGAACTGCTGCTCATCCCCACCTCCCCTCTGTACTTCATGTCTCCTCGTGAACTCCATTCCTACAGAGGTTCAGCTGAAGACCTTATCAGCTGTTTTCAGGATCATAATCCCTGAAAAGTAGAGCAGAGAGGAGGATGAGGCAGCTCTTTAGCTCAGTGCTCTTATGTAACCTGTGCTCCTGTGTGATTAGGACAGGTTTTGCATGTACTAATTGGACGGCGGCCATTTTATTTCTCCTGGTGATTGCTCCCTAGACAAAATGAGCCTTTATATCTAGTGAGAGGTATCTGGGAATATATTTATAATAAAGTAATATTAAAGTATTTTCATTTTCTTAATTCCCGGAGAACCCCTTTAAAGTCTTAAATTGTCTCCAGGCGGCATAGACTTTTATCAGCTTGCCTGAGGGCTCTTTCATACAAGCGAGTTTTCCGTCTGGATATAATATGTAAAGCGAATGTATAGCATCTGGACTGAATCCTGAACCATCTTTGCGTTCAGGAAAAAGTGCTGCAAGTTCTATATTGTGCGTTTTTCACGCAGCCCTGGCTCTATAGAAGTAAATGGGACTTGTGTAAAAAAAACATAAAACATCCAGATTCAATGCATTTTTTACTGTTGGTTACTAGGAGATGTAGATTGTTATTCTTCAGTTTTCCTTCATGCGCCTGAAAAATGCATACAATCCGTACGGAAAAAACAGAAACACAGTGCAATCACAGCCAAAACTGATTTGATTTGCGTGCAACAGTTTTTTTCCCCCCAAGCACATCCTGACACAATCCGTATTGCTTGTGTGAAATAAACCAGCTTAACCACTTGCAGCAGTCATTTTTTTATAGACAGCTGATAGACTTGAAAACTATATTATTCTTGTCTGGCAGGATAAAACAGAGGGTGTCTGATGCTCAGAAGAGATACAATAATTTGGACCAAAAAAGTGAAGAAAGACAAAAGCAACTCTTGGATTCATTAAGACTCCAGGTAATATTGGTCTTTGATTTATTTTTCTAGAAGCTTAAATTACCGTTAATCATATAGTCATACCTTCCGAGGCTACATAAATATTTTGGAGAACATTCAGTGTCTTTGTTTGAAATGTATTTAGCTTAAAGGGGCCTGTCACCGCTGCTGACATGTCTTTTCTAATAGCTTCATGCAATCCCCATGTAATAACAATTCTGGAGCATCTATTCTTATGTCTCTATGTTGTGCCATTCCTCTATTATTTCTACTAGAAGTTATGAATGAATTGCTGGCAGTCTGCAGTAAGGGTACAGAGGGGAGATAACCAGTTGGGGGGGGGGGGGGGGTACCTGCACAGTCTGACAATGGCATTACTGATTGGATAGAGTTAGTCTGTACAGGTACACACCCCCAACTGATTACCTCCCCTCTGTACCCTTACTGCAGACTGCTAGCAATTCATTCATAACTTCTAGTAGAAATAATAAAGGAATGGCACAACATACAGTCATAAGAATAGATGCTCCAGAGCATGAAGTTATTAAAAGACATGTCAGGAGAGGTGACAGGTCCTCTTTAATGACATTTGATAAGGGTATGGGGCTTACAATCCCACCGTGCCCTGATCCCCTTGCAGCATGTCACATAATCATAGACATCACGCACCAGGTAAGGGAGGCGTTCATAGGGATGTCTGTAGTTGAAACTCTGGCGGCCATGTCTGTGGCTGGCACTGCCCAGGGGTATCTCATGGGGGTCAATATGTAAGTGTTAGGGCTTTAAAAAACTTGATTAACCAATCTATGCTGAAGTCATAATGTTTTAAGACTGGAAATGGGTTAACTTTAAAAGCATTATAATCATTAATCAATTGAATTCAACTTCCTGATGGTTTCCAGCAGCAATATGTTTGTTTCTTAATTGTGCACCCAAATAAAATTAAACTTAGAGGGGTTGTCCAATTTTCCTCATGGATCTTCTGGCAGTAAAGAAGTAGTAAGTACTTAACTGACAGATCCCGCTCTGTCGCTCCGGTTCTCTTGGCTGTGCTGTATTTACCTGGCTGCACTAGTGATGTCACGTCCATGACACGTGACTGCTGCAGTCACTTGCATTGTGGGGTGCATCACAACCGTGCACATCTTTTTTAATGATCCTTAAAAACTGATCAACTACAGTGAAAAAAACAATGAGACGTGCCCTAGAACTCTGGCCATGTGGATGCAAACATTCTGAATCTTTGCATCTACAAAATGGACACTGATATGTGAATAAGACTTTAGCCTGGAACCACACATTACGTTTTTGGGTTTGTTTTTGATGAATGTTTGAGCCAAATCCAGAATTAGGTTATAAATGAGCAAAAATGGATAACCTGATGTTTCTTCTCTTAGTTGTATGTACTACTGTCTCTGATTCTAGAAACTGCATCAAAAACTGCCACAAAAACTACATCTGTGCCTCAAAAGGGAGGTCCACCTAGCGGGACCTGTAAAGATATGTATACTTACCTACTCCGTTCTGGCTCCATAGCTCCTGGGCTATCTTCACCTGACTTCCATGACCTGTCTGTCAACTCCCTGCAGAAATTGACTGGCCTCAGCAGTGATGTGCCTCCTAGCGGCACATTACCCAGCAGTGGCGTGCCACTTGAGGACACATAGCTGTTAAAGCCAGTCATTGGCTGCAATGGCACACATGTTCATGCAAGAAGACAGCACTAGAGCCACAACCAAATGGCAGGGAGCAGGGAAGTGTAAAGTAGATTACAGTACAGTTATAGTATATAATATTTATTTTCTACCAGATCCCATTTAATTGACCCTGTTTGAACCTTTTCTAAAGGAATTTAATCGAGATGCCACTGAACTGTTGGTGTGGATGGAGGAGAAGTATAAAATTGCCCTAGATGAATCATATCGGGACCCAACTAATATCCTCCGGAAATTAAAGTGGCACGAGGCTGCTGAGCGAGAGATGGATGCCAACCAAGTGCGCTTTGAAGACTTAGTCAAGGTTTGTATTAAATTTCCTCAGCCTATAGAACACCCTCAAAACTAGAGTAAGCGTTGTATAGTGTAAGTGACGTTGAGTCCAATCATGTCATTTTTATCTTCATACTCATTTACATTCTGATGCTGTGCTCCAACAAACCAGCAGTAGAATGCATTGAGGGGACTCCTGCGCTCACTCACATAATGGAGAGGACTCAAGGAGGAGAATGCATTTTACTGCACAGCGTCAGTATGAGTATGAAGATAAAAATGACACAACCAGACTCAGCGTCCCTTACACTATACACCGCTTACTCTAGTTCAGGGGGTGATTCGGAGCGGACAGATTCCCTTTAACCACTTATGAGTCAGACGCTCCAACGTTTGCTTTGTAAATGTCATCTGTATGTGCTAAAAATATTTCTAGTAGACCAGCTTCACCTACAATTATGAACCACAATGCTGGCATAACATTGTGGTAATATGTATTACGTCAAGTCTGGAACTGTTTAATAAATTATGTTTTTGTATGTATTTAGCCTCTGCTAAATTTTTTTTATTAAACTGCTACTTTCTTGTCCATTCTTGGCCATTCACTTGAATGGAGCTGAGCTGTCACTAGTGTGGCACTGAAAGAAGGCAGTGTGTATTTTTATTTTTCTTTAAGCAGTTTTAATATAAGGCTTGTTCAGAAACCCATACACAATCACCAAATATCATAACCTTGGTTACAGTTAGTTTTTTAGTTTTCTTGGGATCTACTGCACCGTAAATTCTACTGTCTTAAAGCGGTTATGCCACGACTGATGTAAGAAAAAGAAAGTAGACATCATATAGAACATGACAATACCTTTCTTAACAAAGCTAGAACCAGCCCTGTACAGCACATAGATCCAGAGATCTCCACATTCACTGCTCCAATTGATCTGCTAGATTATCTTCACCCTGGCAGCACAATAGTGCTTCTGCTGGAGCACTATTTGTACCATCATAATAAACCAATAAGGCCCAGTTTAACATCCATGATATTCCACACATCACCATAAGCCACGATTATGATTGGCAGACATTCGTAGTCTAAGTTTTATTGTACCATTGGAACCAAGGGGACCAAAGCTTGAGGAATTTATCATGAACTGCCACAGCTTCTAACAGAACATTTGGCTGGTTGCAGTTGAAGATTTAAAGAGGCTCTGTCACTAGGTTGTAACCTATGTATTTAAATACATAGGTTACAAGTCCTAGTGACAACTTTTAAAATCATACCTTTCATGCAGAGTTCTGCGCAGCGGTCGCGTAGAAATCTAAAGTTTAAAACATATGCAAATGAGCCATCGGAGCACCGGGGGGCGGCCTCTTTCCTCTGGAGCACCGCTCCCCCGGGCCCGAGGCACGTCCCCTGTCTCTAATCACGCCCCCTCCTGTACTTGATAGACAGTGCTAGACTGGTAAGTCTAGTGCTGAACTCTCGCGCATGTGCCCGAAAATTTTCCCCGCGCATGCGCAGTAGCGCTTTCAGTGTCTACACTGCAAGCGCTGTCTTCTCTTCTGCGCACGCGCCGCCACTCCCGGGACTAGCGAAGTGACGGCGCGTGCGCAGAAGAATCATAGAAAGTCTTCCATGTCGTCTGTGACTCGATGCCCTATCCTACCATGAAATCATTCTGCAGAGAAGCAAAGTACAGCAAATACATTTAATGGAGCTTGATCACTCCAGCTATGACATTTGATATTTGTCTTAATGCAAGTATACAGCTTTTAATAATTTTTTATAATAAATAAGTGTTATTCACTTTCTAAAGAAATGTGACAGGGACTGTTCTTATCCAGAACCATCTGTTTCTTTTCCCATCGATGGTGTTACTCTAGTAATCCCCAGGAAGTAAACGGATATACAACGAAGGATAATGGAGCCTGTACAATAAACACATTATAGCCTAACCTATTAATGAGTCCTAAAGTGTCAGCATTTTAGAAAATGGTTGTCGACAATTGGTTCTGCATATTTTCCATTGTATGTTTAAGTAGACTGTGATTTGAGTAGATTCACACAAATCCTATGTATTTATCCGGTGACAGGTCGGACAGCAGCTGCTAAGAGAAGATCATTATGAAAAATCCTTTATCCAGTCAAAGATGTTGGAAGTCACACAGAAGTGGCAAGAGTTAAAGCAGAAGATGGCTGACAGAGGAGACAAGTTGAGACAGGCAGGACAGCAAGAACAACTGATGGAATTGCTGCAGGTCAGCCAATAACCTTCATCCCAGATCCTTTCCAATCATATAGACAAGCCAAAGAACTCACAGCACTTCCAACTGTAGTGAAGTCACGTTCATTCACACATGTTCAGAGATTGCAGCATTTATCCTTCTTGGTATAAGTATGCTGTATTTTTCGCTTTATAAAGCGCACCCTTTGATAAGACGCACAGATTTTAGAGTAGGAAAGTAATAAAAAAATATTTTTCATCACACCTCATATCAGACCCCCTATAAATTTGAGGACATCACATCAGACCCCCATATCAGCTCTCCATGTCAGAACTCCATCAGACTACCTCAGATCAGCCCATCAGCCCCCATTTCAGCCCACTCTGCCCCCATCAGACCTCAGATTAGCCCACTGTGCCCCCATATCAGCTCACTGTGCCCCCATTAGACCTCATATCAGTCAACTGTGCCCCCATATCAGCCCACTCTGCCCCCATCAGACCTCAGATCAGCCCCCATATCAGCCCACTCTAACCCCATCAGACCTCAGATCAGCCCACTGTGCCCCCATATCAGCTCACTGTGCCCCCATTAGACCTCATATCAGCCCACTCTGCCCCATATCAGCCCACTCTGCCCCCATCAGACCTCAGATCAGCCCATCAGCCCCCATATCAGCCCACTCTGCCCCCATCAGACCTCAGATCAGCCCCCATATCAGCCCACTGTGCCCCCATCAGACCTCAGATCAGCCCATCAGCCTACTGTGCCCCCATCAGACCTCAGATCAGCCCACTGTGCCCCCATATAAGCCCACTGTGCCCCCATTGGACCTCAGATCAGCCCACTGTGCCCCCATCAGACCTCAGATCAGCCCCATAAGGATAAAATAAAAAACACTCTCACCTCTCCTGCGCCGCGGCTCCGCTCCGGGTCCGGCGCTCCTCTGTCTTCTCCTGCCGGAGCTGCACTGTCGCCTGACTGCGTGCAGCGTCAGGTCATAGTGCGCGCACTACATCCTGACGCTGTACGCGGTCAGGACAGTAGAGCGCATGCCAGAGAAGACAGAGGAGCGCAGGAACCAGAGCGGAGCTGCAGCACAGGAGGGTGAGTATGTTTCCCCGCTTCCGGCACCTAATACATACTAGTGAGCGCTCACTAGTATTTGCTTTATAAGACGCACTGCAATTTTCCCCCTACTTTTGGGAGGAAAAAGTGTGTCTTTATAAAGCGAAAAATACGGTATATATAAAATATATAAAGTGTATGTATGTATATAAAAATATATATACGGTAATATGTATGTGTGTGTATATATATATATATATATATATATATACACACAGCTCTTCCATAACCATAGAGTTTCATTGTAAAAACTTTATATATATATTTTTATTTTTTTATTTTTTTTTACTGGACTCTGGAATGGAAAAATGAAGTGTGCTGCATCTGTTTTTTTTCCGAAGTATACATTAAACGTGATGTGAACCCAGTCTTAGGGGGGTGTTTACATCTCGTTTTTGCTGTAAGTCAAGCAGGTACATTTGAAAACGGAAAAAAAAAGTATAGAAACTTACTATTAGACGTTTCCATAGACCATAATTGGGCAAAACTACTAAAAGTAGTTCAAAGTTGCATGCTTTTGACTTTGTCATTGTTTGCTGTTGTTACTGTACTTTTTTTGCGTAGCATACCATGCTTTTCTGTCCTTCCAAAAGAGTATAGAAAGGTATACGTTTTTTTACATTGCAGCGAATGAGAGACGGTGGGAAATGTAAAACAATACGTTTCCAGCAGTGACGTACATAGAGAAGTAAGGGCCCCATAGCAAGGATCAAACCAGGCCCCCACACAGGACAGAAGGGTTTCTGCTTAAACCCCTATCAATGACCCTTAGGCCATTTTATCCACTGCCTCATTTGCTAAAAGTTTTTCCTTTAGAGGGTAAAGTCCTGACCAAGTTTTCACCTCCAGTAGAAGAGGGGATGATTCCAACTGGGTCCCCTCTTGCCCTGGGCCCCATAGCAGTCGCATGGTCTGCCACTGGAATTTGTTGATTCTTTTACAATATATGGTCATTTGGTTGGTAAGATTTTAAAGGAGAGGAATAGTAAAATGTGCATCACCTCCTAATGTTTCTAATCCAGGATGCCAAAGTTAAGATTGAGAAGATAGAGAAGGTTCTGCAGTCTCCAGAGTCTGGACATGACCTGAGAACTAGTCGAGACCTGCTGAAAGAGCATCGTCAGCTGGAAAATGAGAGCAGAGAGCTGGCAGATAAAATGAACTCAATTGTGTCCCGGGCTCAGAAGATGGCCACCAATCATTTCAACTCGCAAAAAATCATGGATGAAACAATGAAGTATCTGAGGAGGTAAATTAGTTTATGCTACTATTGAAAATATAGGAAGGCGTAACTAATGAGGATTTCACAAGTGACCTGTGAACAGAAATAAATTAATATCTGCATAGGCCTTATCCCCCTACTAATGTGCTTCTTACCTGGCATCCATGACAGTATATTAAAGGGGTTGTCTGACTAAGACAGTCACTTCATATATACCCTGTTAGGTCATATGGACATGATAGAGGAGGGTCTCCTGCTTGAGACCTTCCTTCATAAGCCAGAGCAGAGAACTGCTAACAAACAGTGGCTTTTGCTCTGTGGACTGTCCCATTCATGTATTGCATTCATATAAATTAAGTGTTTGACCATAGCTGCCACCATTAATCAGCAGATTGCTGGACGAGCTTCCATTGCAAAAGGGTTGTCATTCATGAGACAAACCCTTTAGAGGCTACATTAAAGTCTATAAGAGATCATTTATTTGGGGTTCACTATTTGTTCTACATGGAGGCTATCGCTGTAACACTGAGCAGCACAAAAAAAGTATAAATGTATTATTTTTAATTCATTTTATGTAAACTAACACATCTGATTGCAGATTTGAATCCCTACAAGAGCCTTTGACCAAAAGAGGAGAATTCCTGCAAGCCAAAGTGAATCAATATGAGTTTTATCACTACTGTGACCTGGAGGCGACATGGATCGCCGAAAAGATGCCAATTGCCAGCTCCACTCATTTTGGCAAGTCATTGGACGCAGCACAGACTTTGCTTCAGAAACATAAGGTACTGTGTCCTGTGACACTGGATTTATGTCTCATATTTCAAGGCTTGGATTCACAATACACGTTCTGCTAATCTAGTGAAAGTACTTATGCTCTAAAATCCATAGATGTGGAAACAAACTCTTAGGATACAAAGTTTCGATTTTTATTTTTTCTTTGCGATCTTATGCAATGTGTAGTGTCTTTATATTGATCTTTAGTGACTATATATTTGGAAACCTAAAATGCCCAAAAGGGTTGGAAAGGTTCTCATAGCAGTCAGTAACTGATTACATTTTTTAGGGTATTCAGATTCCCATCAAAACAACAGACATATTGGGAGACTCAGTTAAAAGTCAATAGGGCCCTTCAGGTGCCCCTGGTGTAATGTATCCAGCAGAACGTTGCAACTTCTGTTGTAAATGGAAACCTCAACGCAGATGTGGACATAGCTCTACCTGCACATCATATAGATTTATTAAACCGATGAGCCCAATGGTCACCCATGGTTGAAATATTGAGGGCGACTTCACTCAAACCACATTTTTACTTCTAAGTGGCATATATCCTTTAAAGGGAGCCTGTCACCATGAAAATGCAAAAATAGCTACAGGCAACATGTTCTAGAGCAGGAGGAGCTGAGTAGATTGATATACAAATCTATGGAAAAGATTCAGTAAAACATGTATTTTATGCATTTAGATTCCTGCTCATTCAGGGCTTTGACGTTCAGGAGACAGTCCTATCAGTGATTGACAGCCTTCCCTCTATGAGGAGGAGGTCCTATCAGTGACTGACAACCTTCCCTCTATGAGGAGGAGGTCCTATCAGTGATTGATAGTCTTTCCTCTGTGAGGAGGAGGTTCTACCAGTGATTGACAGCCTTCCCTATTTGAAGTGGAGGTCCTATCAGTGATTGACAACCTTACCTGTATGAGGCGGAGGTCCTATTAGTGATTGACATCCTTCCCTCTATAAGGAGGAGGTCCTATCAGTGATTGTCAGCCTTTACTCTATGGGGAGGAGGTCCTATCAGTGACTGACAGCCTTTACTCTATGAAGAGGAGGTCCTATCAGTGATTGACAGCCTTCCCTCTATGAGGAGGAGGTCCTATCAGTGATTGACAGCCTTCCCTCTATGAGGAGGAGGTCCTATCAGTGACTGACAACCTTCCCTCTATGAGGAGGAGGTCCTATCAGTGATTGATAGTCTTTCCTCTGTGAGGAGGAGGTTCTACCAGTGATTGACAGCCTTCCCTATTTGAAGTGGAGGTCCTATCAGTGATTGACAACCTTACCTGTATGAGGCGGAGGTTCTATTAGTGATTGACATCCTTCCCTCTATAAGGAGGAGGTCCTATCAGTGATTGTCAGCCTTTACTCTATGGGGAGGAGGTCCTATCAGTGACTGACAGCCTTTACTCTATGAGGAGGAGGTCCTATCAGTGATTGACAGCCTTCCCTCTATGAGGAGGAGGTCCTATCAGTGATTGACAGCCTTCCCTCTATGAGGAGGTCCTATCAGTGACTGGCAGCCTTTCCTCTATGAGGAGGAGGTCCTATTAGTGATTGACATCCTTCCCTCTATGAGGAGGCGGTCCTATCAGTGACTGACAGCCTTTCCTCTATGAGGAGGAGGTCCTATCAGTGACTGACAGCCTTCCCTCTATAAGGAGGAGGTCCTATCAGTGATTGACAGCCTTCCCTCTATAAGGAGGAGGTCCTATCAGTGATTGACAGCCTTCCCTCTATGAGGAGGAGGTCCTATCAGTGATTGACAGCCTTCCCTTTATGAGGAGGAGGTCCTATCAGTGATTGACAGCCTTCCCTCTATGAGGTCCTATCAGTGACTGACAGCCTTCCCTCTATGACTGTGTGTACAGAGATAGCTGTCAATCACTGATAGGACTGCCTCCTGGATTTCAAAGCCATGAATGTGCAGGAATTTAAATGTATAAGTTACAAGTTTTCCTGAATCTTCTCCCATAAAACTATATATCCATCTGCTCAGCTCCTCCTGCTCTGACATGGTGCCTGCAGATCTGACACCATGTACGATGTGTCAGGTTCCCTTTAAAACAATATAAAAAGTTCATAAAATATAAACTACTAATATAGTATAAGAAGGAGATATTTTAGGCACATTTCATAAAAAAAAACAAGAGCTATTTTGTTGCCAGCCGTGGTAAATGGAGCCATGTTGTTAGCCGCACCATTTGCTTTGGCTGATGGAATTGCGGTATACTGTGCATTTTCAACAAATTATTACATGGAAACCTAAGGGATGGGCATTGCGGTCTGTGTGGTCTGTGTTATGACCTAATTCACCATTATACTGACATGTTCCTGTTGGTGTAGACCTTTCCATTCCTGCTTCATTTACATCCTGTGTGTGGCACTGAAGAAGTGACACCATTACACTGCGCAGAATACCTGCTGTTACCTGACAGTACAGTATGACTGAAAGTCTGTGTCATTACCTGACATTCATGGTGGATTTGTTAACCCCATTTTTTTCATCGCTTCACTTGTCACACACATTCCAAAAATGTATCTATAAAAACTATAGATCCTCGCCTAAAAAGTGAGCCCCCACGCAGTGCAGTAGACATAACTATTAAAAGTTAGGAGGTCCAGAATATGTTGGTGTAAGTTTTGATTATTATTTCAGTATTAAAAATACAAAAAACCTACACAGGTCACTTTTGCTGCATGGAAAACGCTGTAGGGACAAAATCCGTATAATTGTCGGAATTTTTTTTTTTTTCAACTCCACCTCATATGGATTTTTTTCCCTGTTTCCCACTACACTGTATGCCACATTAAATGGTGCCATCAGAGAGTACAACTTGTACCGCACATAACAAGCCCTCATACGGCTATGTGAGTTGAAAAATAAAACAGTTATGGCTCTGGGAAGACGGGGAAGAAAAATAAAACTGCAAAAATGGAAAAAAAAACCTCTGGTGTCCAAGCGGTTAATAGTTCAGATCTTTTCGGACACAGCAATACCTGATTTTTTGTTTTTTTAACATGGCAGAGGGAACCGTATCCCTCTGCCTGACGTTATAGATACTGTGATCGCAGCATCTGAGGGGTCACGTGACTGGGTTCACTGTGATCGCTGTTCCCCGTCATTGTGGCTGGGTGTCTGCTGTAGTATACAGCCGGCATCCGCCTTGTATTGAGCCTGCACCATACAACTCCAGGCACATAATGCCATACATGTATGGCATTATGCGTTAAGGGGTTAATATGACTACATTGTTCTTCAATTATGAAGTTATATCTTCATGCTACTATGATGGCCACTTTATGTTGCAGAGGTTCACATGGAACAGTGGAGAGCGCAAATCTAAAAGTCTGAATGCAAAAATAATTTGTGCAAATCAGTTAGAACAGAATACTTTCTTGTGCTTCAACAATGTGCAAATAAAAGAGCAATTCTAAAAATATATATATTTTCAATTTACGCCATCATTTTAAAAAATCAGTACAATCAACGACCCATAATTTAATCAACCTTTTGGTTTGTAGGAGTTACAAGCTGAAGTCAATGCGCATAAGCAGCAGCTACGCCGTGTGCTGGACATGGGCACCTCTTTGATTGCGAGTGGCCACCCTGAATCTCGCAACATCTCTGACAAGAATAAGAAGCTGCAGGCTGCCTGGGCAGAGCTGGAGCAGGCGTGTGAGACCAGGATGAAGGGTTTACAGGATTCAGTCAGCTTTCAGAAGGTAAGAAAAAATCACCACTAATTGTTCTGCTTTAAAGGTAATCTGTCACCTCCTGAAAGGCCTATTAAGTACAATAATACATGCATAGAACACCTGCCCCTGACTCCAGGATCAGAAATTGGTATGTCGATACTCCCCCCATTCCCATGCTATGTGCCCACAAACCCAGGGGTGCACCACCAATGAGGCCAGATGAGGCGATCACCTCAGGCAGCACCAGGTAGGGGCCATGGGCTGAAGAGAAGGGGTTAGGTTAAGAAATTTGCATTGGGGAGGGGCTGTATCAGTTTCCACCTCAGGCAGCAGAAAGGCTAGGTGCACCCCTGCACAAACCAGCAGTGGAATGCATAAAGAGGACTTCTTCTGAAATCATCTCCATTATGTAAGCATGCACTGGAGTCCTGTCAATACAATCATTGTCTAGTTTGATGGCATACCACAGGGGAATTGGGGTGCATATCGACATATTAACTACTGATCTTGAGTCAGTTGCAGGTGTTCCATTCATACATGCATAACTGTACTATACTGTACTGATCTATCTATCTAGTCTAGATTTCCTGGATGGATGGATGAATGACTGTCTACTTACCAGGAGTCCTAATGTGAGAAGTGTACAGTGCTTGTAGGCACAATCTGGAAATTTCAAGAATGTTTTTTTTTTCCAGGGCCCGATGAGCATTTACAGCTTCAGGGGCAATTTTTTTTAAGCTTGCATTTTACACATTTTGGGCTAAAAATATTTTTTTTCAATTGGTCTTTATTAAAAATGTTGAGCTTCTTTCTCTGTACAGCCTTGAAATTCTCTGGTAGCAGGCTCTGTATTTTTACCATTTCCCATCAGGCAGCTCAGCTGACAGCTCCTTATCTCTCATCTTTGACCTCCTAAATACTCATTATAACTCAATTGTTATCTTACTGATAAGAACGTGGCTTAAATAATTCTTTATGACCTTTAAGTAATTTAGAGATACGGTTTATTAGATGACCAGCACAAAGTGAAAATAGGATTCACACAGCTAGACAAACAGTTAACCCTTTGTGACAGAACGGCTGAATATTTTTAATAAAGACCAATTGAAAAAATTATTTTCAGTACAAAATGAGTACAATGTAATAATAAAGAAAACTGCCATCAAAGATGTAGATAGTCTTTAAAGGGGTTAATTATTACATCCTGAATCTAGGTATTGCAATAATATACTAGGTATAGCGCCCCCTGGTGTTTTTGTTTTCTTTTCAGAACATCAACCTAATGTGTTGAACGCTGCCAAGAAGAAGCCAAGTGTGTGATAATTCCTTTTGGTTGGTCTGAAAAATAGCATGTACAAAGGATACATGCAAAGGGACTGATTTACTGCACATTAGGTGGACCAAGAACGATTTTCTAACAGCGATGAACACATGATCATATATTTTTCTAATCAAAAACATTTTTAAGTTTTGCATGATCCAAAAATACACATTGTTTTTTTTTTTCATGGAGCAACTCCCTGGAGTCACCAGGATTATAATACATGAGTAGTACTACACATCAGGAGTCCAGATCACTGATTTTTATTTTCCTACTGTCTCCAGTTATCCACTGTCAGCGCACAGAGCTGCACTGAAATACACAGTCCGGACTGCTCTGCCGTTCTGACATAATGGAGAGGATGGCTGTGCGCATGCACAGCAGTCCGGACAATGTAGTTCAGTGCATCATTGAGCACTGACAGCGGAGGAAACCGGGGGCAGTAAGACAAGAAAGTAGTGATCTGGACTCCATATTTGCAGTACTACTCATGTATTACTGCATTTAATAGTCCAAAATCATGCTGGCAGATTCCCTTTTAACATTTTACTATTTAGTTGTTTTCAAGGATGTTATAAAGTAACTTCATAGGGTGTTTTCTCATAATAGAAGCTTTTGCATCCTAGTAGATACTCTGTAAATATAATTAAAGGAATTGCTATTTAAAAAAATATTAATTACTGGGTTTTCTTTTTTTCTTTTTGAAAGTTCCTTCTTGATGTGACTGACATGGAAAGTTGGATTGGAGAAAAACTTCCTTTGGCTAACAGTAAAGATTATGGCAAAGAAGAATCTACTACCCTAAAAATGATGAAGAAACACAAGGTAAGCTGTAAAAATTGCCAAGTATAAAGACCTCTTTACACTGGCCGATTCATAGAAATAGTCATTGGCAGTTATTGTTCATCGAGTAATCGCATCTTTCACAGGGACGCCTAAATCATCGTTTGCCGGCAGCAAATCGCTTTGTCTAAACAGCCTCTGCTGCCGGCAAACAATCATTCTGTATGGGGACAAATGATGACAATAGCGATCACTCCTCCCCATACTGTGGAGGAGATCGCTGCATGTAAATGCAGCAGTCTCCTTCACTGACGAGCAGGCGTTTATCGAGAAGAAACGCTTCCTTCCTGACAATTGCCTGATGAATTGTCCTGTGTAAAGGGACCTTAAGGATTCTGCTAATCATTAAACATACTGTATAGAGTACCTACAGCAGGGATGGATTGGCCATAGACCTTACAGGGAAATTTCCCGGTGGGCCGATGCTCAGGGTGCCATCTGGGCCCTCCTAATTGCCAGCAAGTGGAAGTTTTTGGGCATGTATTTTGTAATGGACTGTGGTATTTGGCTCTGTTGGGGAGGTATAATGTGCCACAATATGGTATTACTGCCCCTGCCTTCCATCAATTTGGACCCAACTACAAAATGGGGCCACTTTTAGTATTTTTTCCAGGGCCACTTTAAGTTCCCAGTCCGCCCCTGACCTACAGGCTACTAATAAAATCCTAAAAATGTACATGTTTGAGAGATACTTTTTGTGAGGATTAAAGGCAATTTTCGTGTAATTTCATCCCCAGGATTTACAGCAGGAGATTGAGCTCTACCAAGACTTGACATCTAAGCTAGGCACCACAGGGCGAAACCTGCCTTCCTTTGGTTATGATGAGGTTGATGCTCCTGTTCAAAAGATCCGTTCACAAATGAAAGATCTAGAGGATTGTGCAAGTGTGAGGTAATGTATCTTTATATCCTTCACTGAATTCATAGCAAACAGTTCACACTTTGCATGTGCTGCCTTTACTATGTAACAGGACAATAGGTTCTAAAAATGTTAGATTTTGGTGGAGAGTAGAGTGTGAATAAGTGCATTGTTAAAGGGATTGGTGATGTATGATGCAAAGTTGTAAGGATTACTAATATACCTTTATTTGACATTTGGACGCCTTTCCAAGATCTCCTGGTTTTGCACTTCGCATAAATCATGACATCATGCCCTGGAGGTCACCTGACCCACGTGTCCATTTCCCTGTGCATGCTCCCATCATTTAGTTTAAAAACGGCACCCCCACACACCCCATGCCAAATTCTTGACCACTTCCCTCCAGCTAGAGGTGTAACTTGACCAGCATGCACTTTTTATAATACCAGTGTCTTCTTATGTGGCACAAGGGTCTTTGGCCCCCTCAGGCTCCTGGGCCCAGTCGCGACTGCTTCCTCTGCACCCCCTATAGCTACGCCCCTGACCATGTGCATAATGCAGGGATGGCTAACCTGAGACTCTCCAACTACAACTTCCAGTATGCCCAGACTGCCTACAGCTTTTAGCCTACAGCAGGGCATGGTGGGCAGGGTTGCCAACCAAAATTTTTCATTTTTCTGGACAACGTATCCCAAAATCACAGACAGACAACATTTTTAACAGACAAATTGGAAAACCATAATGAAGGGTAACTATTATAAGTAATACAGGTCTACAGCTCGATATACTGATCAGAACTCTTAGCCAGCATTTACTGTCAGCTGTAAAATGATGATAATTACCACCAAAATAATCTAGTTAAGTATCAGAAGCCTAAAAAAAATCACAGACACCTCTATTTTTTTTCACGGACAGAGGAAAAAAGTTTCCTATTTTTACGGACTGTCCAGAAATTTGTGGACGGTTGGCAACACTGATGGTGGGAGTTGTAGTTTTACATTTCTCCTCTGGAATCTGTGAAAAAAAACTTCAGTGTCTCTCTGTATAAAATTGGTGGCATTCAGAATTACAGTATGGGTCCATATAATTCTGTTATTGATCCGTAAAATGTGTGCAAAAGCCTTAAGCCTACTGCTTGGCTTGGCCATTTTGAACTATACATGTCATATGCCTATAGAGTTAAAGGGTTTCTGTCACCAGAATGAACCCTCTTAGACCGGAAGACATTAACGATGTGCTAATGTCAGCAGACGCTAACTCTATTATGTTTATTGATGGCCCCCTTACTGCCGAATTCCTACTTTTGTTATATGTAAATGAGCCTCTAGGAGCAGGGGGGGGCTTTGCCCCTGCTCCTAGAGGCTCCGTTTTCCTACCTCCTTTCACGCCCCGCCTTGTCCTTGATTGACAGGGCCAGCGCTCGTCTTCTCCTGCCAGCCCTGTGTGCCAGGTAAATCTCGCGCATGCGCAGTGCAGCACAAATGGCCGGCAGCAGGAGACAAACGCTGGCCTGGCCCTGTCAATAAAGGACGCGGGGTGTGGAAGGAGGTAGGAAAACGGAGCCTCTAGGACTAATTTACATATTACAAAAGTAGGAATTCGGCAGTAAGGGGGCCATCAATAAACATAATAATACCACAGTTAGGGTCTGCTGACATTAGTACATCACTAATGTCAGCAGGTTTAACAGGGTTCATTCTGGTGACAGAAACCCTTTAACAGGGATCAGAAAGTGCTCAGCTTATGTTCTGCTAGAGTTATGATTTATTCTTTATTGAGCCTGCCATTTACAAGCCATTCTGTTGAAATAAAATGTATGGTTATACTATAATTTGCTATTATTACTGTGTGCAGATGGGGAAAACTAGAAGAAGCTTTGGCTTTGCATGAATACATACGAGAATCTAGAGACCTTCAGGAATGGATTAACCAGCAAAGACAAGTGGCAAGTTCTGACGAATATGGCACTGACTACGAGCATGTCCAGGTTAGAAAAAGATCATTCATTGTTCCCTACACTTCATGGCTTTTGGATATGGGTTTTATCCTGCTTTGATGTTTTCCTTTATCAAAAGTATAAACAAGTCATAGAAAAAGATGAATAAAAACAATATATAAAAGAAAACAGTATTAACACGTATAAATTGACAGGGTAACAAAATGAAAAAAGGGGTAAAAGGTGGTAAGAAAAATCTAATGTTCCATTAAAGGGAAATTCTAGAATTGGGACGAGAAACTTGAAAGAAGGCTGCAGGGTAAGACACACAAATAAAAGGAACAACACAATTACTATATATTGAAATTGCCTTTTTGTGTCACAATACTTGATAGTGGACTTGACTTCAGGAGTGACGCATGTGGGTAGCAGACTACAGTTCCCATCTTGCATTGCAGACATTTATTCTAGGCCGTTCTCCTCCTTCTGGATTCCCCTGGACCTAATGAGCAAGTCCTCTCCCTTCTTGTACTTTCTCACCTTAGTTCTCTGTTCCTATACAGCCTTGTGCTGGAATTGAGTCCATTACTCTTGGTTATCTGATGCTGTTCAATTTTCTTGCATTTATTAAACTTTTAGCAATATTACAGCAGCGGGGGGGAAAAAACACTTTCTGACGTCAGTAATTTTAAAAAATTTTTTGCAGCAACTTCAGGCGAAGTTCGACACCTTCCAGCACCAGATGGAGACAGCTGGACAAAGGATGGCAGGATGCCAACAACTTGCGGATAGCCTTCTTGACAGAGGACACTCTGACTCAATGCAAATTGTTCAAAAGCAAAAGGAGCTACGGTAATGGGCTTCCAAAGTGCTTTCTTGGCAGGATAGTGTAATAACTTAGCTATGAAGACAATCACAGACAGTTCCAGGTACAGATAGTTCCACATAACCAGAACTGTCCACCTGGCTTCAGTAGTAAAATAATTCCAGTTACTTATACAGTTTGCTATACGTTTCTTGGATGCAGAAAGTACTGTTGCATTCCTCTCCATTTTCCTAACCACCTTCCTTACCACTGAAAATGGTTCATTTTGCACCAAAAAACTGCCGTGCATGCTTTGCATCACATTTACCAACTGAGTTTTTGGGATGGGTGTGGCCTAAATGCACCTCCATGGGCCAAAAAATTTTGGAGCATCTTCGGGGCAAAAATATGCCAAATGATAGGTTGTGTAAATTTAGACTAGAGAGTGTTTTTGACGCACTGACATAATTTTAATGTAAATCTTTCAAAGGATTTACGATACTTCAAATTTATAAAGGTCCATGTGCCAGAATAGTAAAGATGTCTAAAATTAGTTACATAGTAACATAGTTTATAAGGCCGAAAAAAGACATCTGTCCATCCAGTTCGGCCTGTTGAATTATTAAGACAGTGATTTGTGTGACACTGTTTCCCCATTGTTTCTAAGTGTTCTGGCACGTGCACTTAAAAGTTTGCATGCAAGCCAAGCACCTAAAACATAAGGGCAGATTACCCAGATATTTCTCCATATAAAGTATCTCATAAGCTAAAGCCTGCAGGCAATTTTTTGTTCCGTTTGTGCAAAAATTAGCAACATTTTGTGATGTTAAGATGCTCTTGCCACTTTGGAAAAGTGGGTATACTATAGTTAGTTGGTAGTTAGGTGTACACTAGATTGATCAAGTGGAACTTTTTAAAAATTGGGAAAAGACGTGCTTATTGTATTGGGGGTGAAGGAGCTTAAAAACAGCTCTAGATAAAAGTATTATATTTATGGAGAGGATCAAACGATGTGCAGTGTTTGATAAATCTGGTGTAATTTACGGCAATGCAGACTCAATAGAAACAGACTACAAAAATTCCCCTTGTGATAAATTCCCCCCATGGAATTTGGTTCACACTGTTGTTTTATGTCCATTGGGGGTCATTTATGAAGACCAGTGTATTAGACACCGGTCTTAATAACCCCTTGAGCTGGCAGTGGATTTGCCGAAGTTATGTAGAGGTGCCAGCCTCCTCTAAGGGGACGGGCTCCTACCAGCCCATCTCCTTACCCCCCTGTGCTGCACCCAATTTTTTAGACCTGGCGTCAGCGGGGAAAAATTGCAGATTGTGGCACAAAGAATCTCTACTGCCAGACACTTTGGGACACAAGTAAGATCTCTCCTACATACTGTAGTTGTCCATAAAAGCAGTGAAGGGTGCACTGCACATTACGTTGTCAGTAGGACTGCGTTCCCACTTGGTCTCATTACTTCTTTCTATATAAATAATCATACATTCAGGAGACAAGTATGTTCTTCTGCCATGTTCAGTGGCTGTGGAGCAGCTGTCAGTGGTTTATCATTTCACACACTAGGTGAGTCCAAATTTTTTTGTTAATGCTTCCTGTCTCGCTTCTGTATATTCACACGTATCTCTGAAATCTCAGGTGAAGATGGAAAGAATAAGTGCCAAGGAAGCAGGGATTACTTGTATATCTCTGGGCAGTGTTTCATTCTACTTTAAAATGATATTGGCAATTGCTGACTGTGCCGGACTAGAAGCTGTAATTAGATAATTATTTCAGGCATACAGAAGGACAGGATAAAATCTGCAGCAGTGAGATACGACACCAACAAGACTGTCACTTCTTTTTGACATTTATATAGGAGGTTTAATTTGGTATTTACGTGCTGAATGATGTAAAGGGACACTTCCATGAGAAAATATATCTTTTTCTATATTCAATATTCATAGAAAACTATTTTCAAAGGATTTTTGGCTACGTTTCTTTTTTATTACTATTTTACTGTTGAAAATAAAAGGGGGTTGTCCGGCCTTGGAGCCTACCGCTCCTGGGGTCCTAACTTGTGTCTCCTAACATAAAAACCACTCACCAGTCCTGTATCTGCTCCGTTCAGTGCTTTCCAGTCCACAGAAGATCATTGCACTTACCAGTGTAATGTATGATGGTCTTATTGAGTCACTCACCCCCTTCCCTCTCTGGCCACAGTAAATGGTCTTACTGAGAAAGTCAAGTGAGGCTGAGTCCAAACCAAGGAGGAAGTTAAAGTGCCTGGACAGGAAGTAGAATACATGGAGTGACTTCTGAGAATGACATTCAGAAAACCATAGAATATTCACACATAAAATGTAAAACTGATCTATAGAATGAGGGGACACATGGTGCGGCAAGGACTGCATGACTATGCAGTCTGCATGGCAGGGTTCACAAGTTGCAGTTTATGTCACTGAAAAAAGCAACAAAAAATACATTGTAAAAAAAAAATTGCATTGGAAAAATGCAATTGTAAAAAATATGCAACTTGTAAACCCACACTATCACTCTGTTCATGTCCCGTTCGTTGCATTAGGCCAAAACTGTATTCTTGTATCTAGCTTTATACCTCATTATATAAAATTATGAAAAAAATGGAATATTCTTTTAATCTTGGAAACATTCTGCTGTTGGTTTGTGCGTATATATATATATATATAATGATTTTTTTGTTTTCTTTTAAAGTGCATCTTGGGAAGAACTTCAGGAACTAACTAGGCAACGAAGAAAACGCTTGCAAGATGCTGAAGCTGTTCATAAGTGTTTTTGGGATCTAAAGGAAGCCCTCTCTCAAATAGAGGTTAATATGATCTATGAATATCATTCATGTTCTGCATTTCTTACATCAGTACAAATTTAATCAAAATTAACCAGAGAATAAGAGCAGAGCACACACAGTACAGCACTGGAAAAATTAAATAAGTATGAGGTAGGAGGTAAAAGGAATATGTAAGTTTAATGGTTGAAAGGCCTAGTGATCGGGAGGTGGGTAACAATAAAACATTTACCACTGCTACCGTACAAATGTAATAAACATATTTGCTGAGAACCCCTTTTCTTAGAGCAATTCATCATTTCATACATCTACCCTAGAAAGTAAAGGAGCCTTTACACGGGACAATATTACAGCAGATGGTCAGGAAGGAAACATTCCTTCCCAACAATCTGCTGATCACTAGCGGAGAAGACCGGTGCATTTACATGAAGCGATCTTCTCAATGGTATGAGGAGGAGTGATCACTAATGCCATCACTCTTCCCGATAAGGACTCATTGTTTACCAGCAGTAGATCACATTTACACTTCACGTATTCTGCCAGGAAATGATCATTTTTGCGTGCGCACAAACGATCGGATTACCCGATGAATGAGCATTTTGCTTGTTCATTGGGTAACCGGCAGTACATTTACACTGCCGATCATCGATAACGGATGTTACTATAAACGCTCATTAGCGATAATCTGTGCGATTCTCAGCCAATGTAAAGGGCCCGTAACACTGCTTTTAGCATATTAGATTGGTTTCAGTTACTGCCCTGAGCAGTTTATGTCCCATTTCTGTGATTTATCTCCCACTGTGTAATAAGCATTGGTGATAATTGGTACCAGAAATATGATATCACACTAAAAGAAATAGAGAGAGATCATTTAGTACAGCATATTGTGACCTGATCATTAGATATCTGAGCATAAGTGTTGTTTTTCTTTAATTGCCTGGCAGGAAAAATCCCAAAGCATTCCAGATGACATTGCCAAAGACCTTAGCGGAGTCCAGTCCCAGCTGCGTAAACATGAGGCCCTGGAACATGAGTTGTCTGGGAATGAGCAGCAGGTAAACGATTCATTACTTTGCATGTCTAGAGAATCATAGCCCCCGTGCTCCCCACACACGACCCTCACTCCTCTTACATGGCTGATGTGGTACGGCTCTCTAAAGCATTCACGGGTCTCGCTCATATTTCAGTACAGACTTTGATCATGTGCTAATGGCACTAAGCATGCAGAATAAGGGAGCTGGAAGTCCAGAGGATAAATGTGCTGACTGACTGTGAAACTTGATAGAGACTCCTATACATGACCCAATATAAATTACCTCTCTTTGGCCTTTCACGGGTCACAATTATTTAATTAATTGAAAGTGAATTGATCTTCTATGTAGTAGCTAACCTATTTTGCAGTTTTCAAAAAGTAATTTACTGAATAAACCAAGTTAGGTTATGGCCATATCTCTGTTGTAGATTTGATCAGGAACCTCTGGCGCTGTTTCCGTCAAAATGTCATAGAAATTAGCATGCTGTGTTATTCTTGGCCAACAAAATGACGGACAGTCTGTAAGAATCCGATGGATCCCATTAAAATCAGTTTATTTACACTCGCCAACAAAAAGAAATCCAGACACAAGTGGCACCTTCATTATACATCCCTGTTTCTGCCTGAACCATTTCGAGGTGCTAAGCAGAGGGAAATGTGGTGTCATGGTGCCCACTATATGGCCTGCCATTGACAGTCAGCCATCGTTGCCTTTGTTTGCAGTGGTGTTCCGATCGAGAAACCTGGACTGATACACACTGGACCCGTATCGTCTTTAGTGACCAATCCAGTTATGGAACTGACAACTGTGGGGTTTGAATAAGGAGGCCTCTTGATTAGTGTGTCAGTCCTACCTTTTCTGTGGAGCGGCCCACTACCCTAACTGCTGATGTTATGATCTGAGGAGCCATCACATGAAAGTCAGCCACCCCTGGTAGTGATATGAGGGACACTAACAGCTCAGTGATATGTGCAGGACATCCTGCATCTACATGTTCCTCTCATGGTAGGGCTTCCAACTGGCTTTTTCAGCAGGATAATGCTCATCCACACACATCAAGGATTTCCCAGGAATGTCTCCACCAGATTGCAAAACTTCCTTGGCTGCCCAGTCCCCAGTCGAGCATTTATGGAACTAGCTAGTATGCCAGCTTCAGCGACCTACGAGTGTGCAGGACTTATAGGCCCAGCTGTAACATCTGTGGGCAAATACTCCGCTGGATACCATACAGAACCTGTATGCCTCTATACCCAGTCTCATCCTGTATCCAATGTCGGGGCTATTCTACTGTAGTGAATATAAAGCGCCAATGAAGACATTTGTCTCCATTCTTTCATGTGTTTTTATCTCGTTTTGGATCTAAAAAGCCTGTGAAGACCTGTGTGTCACCATGGTTTCAGACTACAAACAAACACTCTGTAGTCAGGTCCTTTAGTTATATTGTACTTTCATCTGTTTCCTATTTCTTTCTGACATACATTCAGTATGCTAGTCATTTACAAAGGAAAACATTCAATCTTTCCAGGAAAACCTGTGCTGAAATTCTTTGTTTTACATGCAGTGATGCAAAGATTTCTGATGTTAGCAATGCAAGTTATTGAGCCATAGGTTTTCCAAGAAATAATTGCCTTTACCACTGCAAACTGTTAAAGTTTCACGCACTGGAAATTTAGTTTTGTATAGAAAAAAAACTAAAATCATATGAAAGGAACAGGTAGGGAACATTCCCAGTCGCTTCACTACTGTACATGTCCAAAAAGAGCGAACGTTATTTTTAAGGAGCGGTACAAGCAGAACAAGCGCTGTAAATGGACCATAAACATTTCAATCTAATTTTGGCGCTTGAAGGTCACAAGCAACTGAAACTTGGAATCAAATTATATTTACTATCCTTAAGACAATTACTATCTGCCTTCTATACAATGTCGGCCTTAAGAGATGAATTGAAGACACATTATTGAAGGCCTGAAATATCCCGATTTACATGAGTATTTGTGTGTGCAAATGTTAGAGTAGTTATGCTAAAAAAATAGTTGTCAGGTTGCAGACGGCAGGGGTTTACACTATACTGCCCTGTAGTATCTATTGTAAAATATATATATATATATATATTCATAAAAAAAAATCTTCAGATTAAAAGTATCAATGTGTTAAAGAATTCAAGGCCTCAATCAGGCAAGGTTTTTATGTGGGAATGTTAGTGCTGAAAAACTACATGGTATCGCTAAGATATTTTATTCATTACAGCACAAATTATTCCTTTTTAGGTTGATTTCACACCCAGCTTTTTGTCAAAAAGCTACAGTTATTTTGTAGCAGTTTTTTTATGCATTTTGGGGCCAAAGACAGTAGTGGATTCAAATGGAGACACATAAAGTAAGGACTTGTACTGTGCTTCTCTTTCCTGGCTTTCCTGGCGGATCTACTTCTTACTGTGGCAAAGAAAACCTGCTACAAAAACTGCGTCTTAAAAAAAAACAAAAACAAAACTAAATTTGTGTGAAACCCCCTTAGAAGAGTATGCTAATTTACCCAAAGAGGACCTTTCACCTCTCCTGTTATGCCTGTTTTAATAGCTACATGCATTCATTCTGGAGCATCGCTCAACGTTCTGACGTTCCTTTATCACTCCTTCTAGAAGTTATGAATCACACAATTTTCCGCAACTACAGTGTGTACCAAACTTTCAGACTTTTTGGTGATCTATTCTTCAGATAAGCCTCCAGTATCAGATCGGTTGGGGTCTGACTCCTGGCACCTCAACCTTTCTGATGACCTAAGGGGTCACATGCTCTCTGATATTACCAGACACATCTGAAAACTATAGCTAGGCCTAATAAACAATGAAGGGGATGTGGCACTCTCTGGGTCGCGAGGAATCCTTCTGCCTGGCTCCTCAGTAGTCTGCCTGGAAGGCAGACCTCACAGATCTGATATTGATGGAAAGTACTAGAAACCTCTTTAATGTTGTTATTTTTCAGTTTCATTTATATTTATATGTTCATAAAAGAACAGCATTACAAAAGAAAGGCAGCAGTCTTACAATGGAAATATTAGGATCTGTCCATGTTAAATTAAATTCTTTAAACAGAATTTCAGAGATTATAGGAGGGGTTAAAACTCCCAGTTAACAATAGTACTTGACAAAGGTAAAATATTAATGGGGTTGTCCAGGAAATGATAATGATGACCTTTGCTCAGGACACATTGCCGGGGTCCTGGCACCCCTGCTGATCAACCATTCCAGGAAGCCACCATAGCTCTGGTTAGCACTACCGGCTTCCGGCAGGTCACCAAGCACAGTGCCATACATAGTACAGCGGCTGTGCTTGGTATTGCTGCTCACCCCCATTCACTTCAAAGGTGGTGGTGAGCTGCAACTAGGTCATGTGACTGATGGACGGTGACATCACATAGTCTAGAATGAGACTGGGTGCTCCTAATAGCTGATCGGCAGGGTTTCTGGGTGTCTGATAGTGATGACCTATCCTGAGGATAGATCATCAATATAATTTAACGGATACCCCCTTTATGGAGTGGGGTAGAGAGGGGGGGAGAACATAAAGTAGTAGGGGAAGAAAACAAGGGGTTCACAGAATATAGAGGTGGTATTGGGTTAGAGGGGTAGTGGGGCTGCATATGTAGAGGCTATCCAATAGTACCATTTTGAGCCATCACATGTATGTGGGCAAACATACTCATATCTGTAGTTAGTATTAACTTTATATGACTGAAATTCATTGATGCCAGGAGAAAATCAATTCATCAGATATCAATTGTCATTTCACAGTGATATTAGTATTAACTTTAGCAATATTGTTAATTAGCAATGGTATATCAGAAGATCTCCAAAATGTATCTATTGATATTGAAGTCACGATTAGGATATGGCATAAAACAATCTTTTTGGGTTATGTTCATATTTTTCTAATGTGTTAGCCTTTCATATCGGTAGTAGTTATTTAGTAATATAGTGATGAAAGCATTTTAATTTATATTTAATTTATAATTAAATATTTTTTAGCTCCAAGAGCTTGTTGATGCAGCGGATGACACCCTGTCTAGGTGCTCTGGGGAACAGACCCTGAGACTGCAACAGAAGCAGCAAGAAGTGGTGGAGAAATGGGAGCGGATGAAAACCAAAGTGGAAAAGAGGAGAAGAGATCTGGAAGAGGCCTGCAAGCTCTACCTCTTCCTGGCATCCGTAAGTGTCAGCGTAACCTGTACATCATTTACAGAATATGGGATTAAAGTCAACCAAAGCTTCAGCAGGATCAGCTAATGATCTAGTATGTATGGTGGTAGCCTGAGCCCTAGTTCCCTGGGATACTTTTCTCTCCATTGAAATAAACATGCACATCCAGCCAAGCTGACGTGCTTACTGGAAGATAAGGAGGGATAGTGGTCTGACAACTGTCTGATGTCTATGGCTGGCTTGAAGTAGCTGTGCCATGAAGACAACACCTTTCGTATAATAGCGGGCAATCAGCTGGTGGTCTACAGTAACCTCTCCAAATCTCCGGCAGTTACTGCTGGAAAGCCACACCTGGCTATATATTTCCCCTGCAACTGCACAAATGAATGTCCCTCCCTGGATGTAGCAGCTCCACCAAATTGGTATCTAAAGACAACAGTTCTTTGATGTTCTTTCGATAGGACAGGGGACAGGGGAAGTCTTCATGAGACAAAACATTTAAATCTTTAAAGGGGTTTTCTGGGAGTAAGATATTGATGACCTATCTTTAAGACAGAGTATTAATATTTGATCGGTGGTGGTCCGACTCCTGGCACCCCCACAATATGGTGCTCCAGTGAGCGCTGCAGCCTCTTCCTGAAGTTTTCTGGGAGTAAGATATTGATGGTCCATCTTCAAGATAGGTCATCAATATTTGATCGGTGGTTTTCTGACTCCTGGCACCACCACCAATATGGTGCTCCAGTAAGTGCTGCAGCCTCTTCCTGGGGTTTTCTGGGAACAAGATATTGATATGATATCCTATAGAAACCCGACCTACAATGTACATACCTACAACGCCAATAAATCCTACAAATATAAGGTATGTACCAAATCACTCAAAAGATCCAAGTGATTGTATTATAATATCAATCTTTATTAAATACATAAATTACCAAGATAAAAGGTATATTAAAACCTCCACAGATTGCACAATGAACTGATACAAGTGAGGGACAACTGTTCAAAGAGGGCTAGCACTAATACTTGTAAGTATAACAAAGCACTTTACCGCACCACAATAGCAAAAGTGCATACAACTTATTAACACATATACTGCTTAACAAAGCTAGATATATAATACATATAAAGCAACAAGTCCACATAGCTATTATTACATACACTGCTTGATAAAGCTAGATGTATAATACATACAAAGCAGCCACCAATGGCACGTGCAAAACACTGCCCAAAACAGTGTCCCTCACTTACCCTACGCGTTTCGCCAACAGGCTTCGTCGGGGGAAGCCCCCCCCGACGAAGCCTGTTGGCGAAACGCGTAGGGTAAGTGAGGGACACTGTTTTGGGCAGTGTTTTGCACGTGCCATTGGTGGCTGCTTTGTATGTATTATACATCTAGCTTTATCAAGCAGTGTATGTAATAATAGCTATGTGGACTTGTTGCTTTATATGTATTATATATCTAGCTTTGTTAAGCAGTATATGTGTTAATAAGTTGTATGCACTTTTGCTATTGTGGTGCGGTAAAGTGCTTTGTTATACTTACAAGTATTAGTGCTAGCCCTCTTTGAACAGTTGTCCCTCACTTGTATTAGTTCATTGTGCAATCTGTGGAGGTTTTAATATACCTTTTATCTTGGTAATTTATGTATTTAATAAAGATTGATATTATAATACAATCACTTGGATCTTTTGAGTGATTTGGTACATACCTTATATTTGTAGGATTTATAAGATATTGATATGGTCTATCTTCCAGATAGGTCATCAATATTTGATCGGTGATGGTCCGACTCCTGGCACCCCCACAATATGGTGCTCCAGTGAGCGCTGTGGCCTCTTCCTGGGGTTTTCTGGGAACAAGATATTGATATGGTCTATCTTCCAGATAGGTCATCAATATTTGATCGGTGGTGGTCCGACTACTGGCACCCCCGACCGATATGGTGCTCCAATGAGCGCTGTGGCCTCTTCCTGGGCTAGTGCTGTCATGTTCATTGGTCACATGGCCTAGTTGCAACTCAGTCCCATTCAAGTGAATGAGCCTGGGCTGCAATACTAAGCACAGCCACCATTCAATGAACGGCGCTGTGCTTGGTAAGCTGCGAGGAGCTTGCATTTCTCACCAGAGCATCGTGGCCTTTTACAAAGCTACAGATTTGAGTCTGTACCAGGTGCTGTTTCCACTGATCAGATATTGATTACCTATTGCGAGGATGGGTCATCAATATCTTGCTCCGGAAAACTCCTATAAGTATGTGATTACCCTTGAACTTTCTAAGCACATGTTTCTTCTTGGTAAGTATTGGTCAGTATTGTCTGTATAATTTTGCCTTTGGGAAGGGTTTCATTTTAAGAATCACGTGTCGACTGAAGAGGAACACTAGCTGGCTGTGAATCATAGATAAATATAATCTGGAACTGAGCTGTGGATCTGTGACCGAGCCTCCTTATATGAACATTAGACAGCTGTCTCTCTTGTAACCCCTTATTTTAATAACACAAGCTGCAAGATGGATCACTTCTTCATAGGCAAGTGGTCCTTGACGTGTTAGTCCAGATAACATCTGTAGTTTCTAAGCGTATTTTCAGTATTAACCTTTGCATATCTGTGCACTGCCCACTAATTTGTATTTGAAACAAATTATACAATGCAAGATCATTTAGTCACTTAAAAGTAGAACCAATGGTCTTTATATTATTTACATAAGGAACAGAGCCCAATTCTAATAGAGTTTTAACTTTTAACCACTTTCGGAAAGGATGTCCATTTTGCAGACCACATGTCCAGTCGAGGCTCCATGCAAGGGACTAATTTATTTTCAAGAGATGAGTATAGCCCCATTATTATTAGTCTGCCCCTCAGATCTAGAAAGGCATTGGTTTCCCTTTATAAGCCTAATATAAGGGCCTATTTACATGGGCCCATACTCGGGGCAATGATTGGGAAAGAATCGGGAACAATGTCTGACAAACTGTATCAATCCTGTGAAAGTATTTTTTATGATTCATTCAAAGTGTCAATTCAGGAGCGTATAATGTATGTTTTCTCAGCAATAACGTTAACTAGCCATTAACCCCCTGTTTTGCCAGAGTCCAGCTCCAGCAGAGGGAAAAGTAGCTAACTGAAGGGGGGTGGGCTCTTTAGATGCTGCTATCTCCTGAATGGTAGCTAGAAAGATGCAACAGGTCTTGTTTAAAAGCAGACATTCAAAGCTTTCAGACAATACCAGAATTACAGCAATATGTTCTGGACAGAGGAAGATATCGCTGATAGAAATTGGGATTCTGTGAATGCAGCTGAAAGTGAAAGTAAAAACAGGTTTTACCGGTGATTATTCCCGACTTGATTTCTAACAGTGGTTTCTCCTATGTTGCTTGGACTTTAGCTGTCATTTTGGTCTTGTATGGACTGTCAGCTTTCAAACAAGACCAATTGCACGTTTCTAGCTGCTACCATTCAGGAGATATCAGCATCTAAAGCAGCCCTCCCCCTTCCAGTTATCTACTTTTCACACTGCCCAAGCTGGACTCGGGCAAAACAGTTAGGTGGTTAAAGGGGTTGTTCCATGATTAATGTAAAAGGTGAAAATCAGACATCATATAATACATGGCAACCTCTTTCTAACAAAGCGAGAACCAGCCCGGTACCTTACATGGGTCCAGAGATCTCCTCATTCATTGCTCCAATTGTTCTACTAGATTTATATCAAGTTGGCACCTCAGAGGATGGGGCCTGTCCTTTTTGCTGTAGCTCTTTCCCTATCACAGCTTGGGGGGGGGGGGGGGGGGGGGGGGGGGGGCTGTCCTTTCTGCTGCAGCTCTCTATCACAGCTCAGGAGGCAGATAAAGGATGCAACAGCTAGATGGACAGAAAAATAAGAAATAAAACAAATAGCAGGTGTACACAGATACATTTTATTGAATAACTCGGTGGCTATAATAAATTTTTAATTGTATGCAATTATAAAAGTATTCAGATCCAGGTGCTGGTTTGAAAACTGTAGAATATTTTTTTGTGGGAGAGTCCCTTTAAAATACTTTCTGTGCATTAGAGCTGTAATTAATATTTTTGTTTATAGGTGCGTGACTATATGTTGTGGGCTGCAGAAATAACCCGTGAAATGAATGCCGAAGAGACCATAAGGGGAGTTCTAGAAAGTAGCAAGAGACTGAAAGCCCATCAAGACCTAAGGCAGAATATGGACGCCCATCAAGAAACATACAATAAAACAGTCACTGTTGGACAATCCCTTCTACAGGAGGGAAAAATCCCTGCAGTACAGGTAAGAGGTAGCTAAACACCAATGGGGTCAATTATTAAGACCAGTGATTTAGATGCTTGTCTTTATACGCCTGCCCTGGCAGTGGATGCGCTAAAGTTATGTAGAGGCCTAACTTTGGCGCATGGCGTACACCAAGCTGAAATCTACACCAGCTCCCTTGCTGGCGTAGATTTAATTAATTTTCTATGCCAAAAACTGGCATAGAAAATGATAAGTGAGACGGCCTGACGGTCCACCCTCTTACACGTCCACGCCATGTCCCCTTTTTTTCGGCACTAGCGTGAGCGACATAGTGGAGTCAGGAGTCACAGATTTTGCAGCAAATGACCTTTACACCAAAATCTGTGACAGATATACGCCAAAAAGTGGCGTATATCTAATCATAAATGACCCCCGAATGTTTTTATGCTCTAAAGGCATTGTTACTTGATTTCATATTTTATTATTGTTACTTGATTTCATATTTTATTATATTTGTGCACTGTGCTTTGTATTTCTAGTTTTCCAGTAAACCTACACATTCTTATTAGCTACATCAGGGATATCCACTCTGATAATATTATTGATATTAGAATTGGCGGGGGTGTATACCTGATACATTGATACAATACTAGAAGTAATATGGCTGTCAGTAATAATATGTTGACCATATCAACAGGCAATTTAAAATCAGCCTTGTGGTTAGCTGGAAATTTGAGTTTATTCATATACAGTAATTTGTACAATTATTGTCACAATCCTAGTAAAGTAAACTTATTAATTCACCTTCAATGTTTTAGCTTAGAGAAAAGCTGCAGGCCCTGGTGGAAGAAAACAAGAATCTTTATCAGCACTGGGAAAAGAAAAGAAAGTTTCTGGAAGAGGTTCACCAGGAGCAAGTTTTCTACAGAGATATTGATAATATGGAGAAGATCCTAAATGCACAGGAGGTTAGTGAGAAGCTTATGTGCTCCATCCAATCTGAGGTACAACTGTTATATTCTATTATTTCTTTAAAATAACTGTAGGTTACATTATGATTAGGGATGAGTGAATCGACTTTGGACGCTTCATCCAAAGTCGATTCACATAAAACTTTGTTAGAATACTGTACGGAGTGAGCGCTCGGTACAGTATTAGAATGTATAACTTCATAAATTAATTTCTACTGTAAAAAAACATTTCCTGAACTCTGGTTCGAATCCGAGTTCAGAAAAATTTTTTTTACATTAGAAATTAATTTCTAAAGTTATTACGCAAAGTGTCTCGAGACTTCACGAAGTAATAACTTCGGCGCATCGGAGCCAATACATTCTGATACTGTACGGAGAGCTTGTTCTGTACAGTATTCAAACAAAGTTTTATGCAAATCGACTTTGGATGTTTCATCTGAAGTCGATTAGCTCATCCCTAATTGTTACAATGGATCTGCAAAAAAAAAACCTGATGCAATATGGACATCATCTGTATTTTTTCCATATTTCAAAATACATACAGTTGTGTGAATACACCCTAAATAGTATTTCCTTTACAGTAGAGACCTGTTACGTCTGCTCCAAGCCCCTGACACTGAAGCCATTTTGTATCCTATTTCAGGCTCTTGTACCAGTTGTGTAAAAGTGTCACTTGTGATCATTCTGTTGATAGATAAGACTGAAGTGAATGTTTACATGAGGAATTGCACGAGCCGGTGACTTTTAAGTCCGCTATCATTAGTGCCTATTTATAGGAAATGGCATGTCCTTTCCTTTGTTGTGTCTGCTGGCTGTCCAAATGTGGTGAGACTGTGAAATTAGGAAAAATGATTTGCAGCCTTTAACATCAATTGTAGTGTGTGTGTGTATATATATATATATATATATATATATATATATATGTAATGTTTATAGCAAAAACTAAGTTAGGCTGGGTTCACATCTTTTCTTTTGCCCTATGTGTATTGTATATGTTGGGGGGTGGGGATCAAGAGCTATAACTTTTTTATTTTTTGAGGCTCTTCTTTGTGAGACAGCTTGTACTAGTTGGGAAGAAACCGCAATACCGCCACACGTTGCAGCATTCATTTTTTGGCATAAATAACATGATAACTTTATTCTCTGGGTCAGTTCAATTACAGTGTTACCAAATACATATAGGGGGTCATTTATTATACTGAAATATACCTATGTTAGGCATCTTTCAGGAGCAGATTGCAATCTGCAACTTTTTCCTGCTCACACCAGGTCTAAAAGAGTGTGCATGGTGTGGGCGGGGAAGGAGACAGTCCAGCAGGCCCATCTCATTCATCATAATCTACGCCTGGTTTAGGTGTAGAAAATAGTCTAAATGTAAGAGAGCTAGGAAGCTGTCTTACATTTAGAAGTGGCGCTGGATGCGCTGAAGTTACGGAGAGGCCAGCGCCTCTCGACTTCGATGGATCCAGTTACACATATAGGGGTTGTCTAAAACCCTGATCTTAATAATTGACCCCCGTAGCTTTTGTTGTTGTGGTGTGGTGTAAGGGTTCAGAGGGGTGGTAGCAAGTTGGGGGGTGACCGTGCACAGACTCATTCTACCCAATCAGTACTGCCATTTTCAGACTATGCAGTAGAAATAATAAAAGAATGGCACAACATAGAGCCATAAAAATAATGCTCCAGAATTGTTCTTACATGGGGTATGCAACTAGTTATTAAAGGGTTATTCCCATCTCAGACAATGGGGGCATATCGCTAGGATCCGCACCTATATTGAGAACGGGGCCCCGAAAGTCAAGGAGGGCGCACCGCGCATGCGAGGCCGCCCTCCATTCATTTGTATGGGGCCGCCGAAAATAGCCGAGCACCGGCTCGGCTATGTCCGTTGGCTCCATAGAAATGAATGGGAGCGCACCGCGCATGTGCGGCCCATCTCCCATTCATTTGTATAGAGCCGACGGAAATAGCCGAGCCAGCGCTCGGCTATTTTCGCCGACCCCATACAAATGAATGGAGGGCGGCCGCGCATGTGCGGTGCGCCCTCCTTGACTTTCGGGGCCCCGTTCTCGATATAGGTGCGGGTCCCAGCAGCTGGGACCCGCACCTATAGGACAATGGGGGCATATCCTAGCGATATGCCCCCATTGTTCGAGATGGGAATAACCCTTTAATAACTAGTTGCATACCCCATGTAAGAACAATTCTGGAGCATTATTTTTATGGCTCTATGTTGTGCCATTCTTTTATTATTTCTACTGCATAGTCTGAAAATGGCAGTACTGATTGGGTAGAGTGAGTCTGTGCACGGTCACCCCCCAACTTGTTACCACCCCTCTGAACCCTTACTGAAGCCTAGTAGCAATTCATTCATAACTTCTAGTAGAAATAATACAGGAATGGCACAACATACAGACATAAGAATAGATGCTCCAGAATTGTTATTACATGGGGAATGCATGAAGCTATTTAAATAGGCATGTCAGGAGTGGTGAAAGGTTCTCTTTAAAATATACCTAATAAAAATAAATTCTGCATATTTGGCATCACCACTTTCATAACGAGCTGCACTATGCAATTATCATGTCATTCATACAAGGATTTTTTTATAGTGCAAAAGTAGTAAATAAAAAAAATCCTAGCGATATGCCCTCATTGTCCGAGATGGGAATAACCTAACCCATGTCAGGAGAGGTGACTCTTTAAATATTGACGTTACCATAATTTCATTCATATTGCATATGACATATTTGCTGGCAGCATAAGTGAATACAAAGAGCAGAAACAGTTGGGTTCCAAACACATATCCCTGTGGGAGGAGAACGTCAAAGATGTATGTGCCGTTGAGTGCTTCTTATTGACAGGAACTATTTTAATACTATGCTGGATGATCTAGAAGATTCCCTTCCATCGCTCTTCCTCCCGCATATTCCCTTCCATCGCTCTTCCTCCCGCATATTCCCTTCCATCACTCTTCCTCCCGCATATTCCCTTCCATCACTCTTCCTCCATCAGAATCCCTTCCATCGCTCTTCCTCCCTCAGAATCCCTTCCATCGCTCTTCCTCCCTCAGATTCCCTTCCATCACTCCTCCTCCTTCAGGTTGCCTTCCATCGCTCCTCCTCCCTCAGATCCCCTTCCATCGCTCCTCCTCCTTCAGATTCAATTCCATCATTCCTCCTCCCTCAGATTTCCTTCCATCGCTCCTCCTCCCTCAGATTCACTTCCATTGTTCTTCCTCCCTCAGATTTCCTTCCATCGCTCTTCCTCCCTCAGAATCCCTTCCATCGCTCTTCCTCCCTCAGATTCCCTTCCATCGCTCTTCCTCCCTCAGAATCCCTTCCATCCCTCTTCCTCCCTCAGATTCCTTTCCATCGCTCTTCCTCCCTCAGATTCCCTTCCATCGCTCTTCCTCCCACAGATTCTCTTCCATCATTCCTCCTCCCTTAGATTCCCTTCCATCGCTCCTCCTCCCTCAGATCCCCTTCCATCGCTCCTCCTCCTTCAGATTCAATTCCATCATTCCTCCTCCCTCAGATTTCCTTCCATCGCTCCTCCTCCCTCAGATTTCCTTCCATCGCTCCTCCTCCCTCAGATTCACTTCCATTGTTCTTCCTCCCTCAGATTGCCTTCCATCGCTCTTCCTCCCTCAGAATCCCTTCCATCGCTCTTCCTCCCTCAGATCCCCTTCCATTGCTCTTTCTCCCTCAGATCCCCTTCCATCGCTCTTCCTCCCTCAGATCCCCTTCCATCGCTCTTTCTCCCTCAGATCCCCTTCCTTCGCTCTTCCTCCCTCAGATTTACGTCCATCGTTCTTCCTCCCTCAGATTCACTTCAATCGCTCTTTCTCCCTCAAATTGCCTTTCATCGCTCTTCCTCCCTCAGAATCCCTTCCATCGCTCCTCCTCCCTCAGATCCCCTCCCATCGCCTCTTCTCCTTCAGATTCACTTCCATCACTCTTTCTCCCTCAGATTCCCTTCAGTCGCTTTTTCTCCCTCAAATTGCCTTCCATTGCTCCTCCTCCCTCAGATTCTCTTCCATTGCTCTTCCTCCCTCAGATCCCCTTCCATCGCTCCTTCTCCTTCAGATTCCCTTCCATCTCTCCTCTTCCTTCAGATTCCCTTGCATCGCTCTTCGTCCCTCAGCCATTACCAATAAAGTGTTCACTACAGAGGGGTGAGTGTCACCAGTAATCACAACTGCAACACAAGCCACATTCCTAGTGATCTACTTAAGAGGTTTCCTGTATTGGTCAGAAGATCAGGAATTCCAGCTTATTTCAGGTTTCACTATGAATATTGTACACCATTTAAGATACAATTTCTCCTTTATATATCATAACTTTTCTTTGGTGCGCTTTGTATTATCTAGTGCTTGTCAACCTGCTAATTGCTTATTGCAGAGGTCATTGAACTTTCATGGTTTTAGCAGAGTCACATGAGATTGATAGGGGGCTAGGCTCCTCAAGCTTCATTGGAAGCTTTGTGAATAGTCTACAGGAGAAAACATATCTGTTGAAAGCTTATTTTGCAAATGCTTTCTGCCTGTCCAAACCAAATGTCAGGATTGACGTACTTGTTCGCTCCTGATCTGGCAAGTCTACCAAAGTTTTCTTTGAGCGAATGCTTTGCTGCGAGCAGAGACTAAATCAGCCAATTTATTTGCTGCCGTTTCATGACGCCCATGACTCTAATTGTGTATACGTATGTTCCCTGTCACTGTTGTTTGGCTTGTCCACTTGCATATAGAGAAGGTTACGGGATTTGCAAGTCACAGTTGTTTACAATCACTTGTTCCTGTAGCATCAGGTCAGGATGCAAAAGACAGAACACTCTGTTCCAGCTGCTTACTGTGCGAGAGTTAGGGTTTCTTCATCAATAATCCATTAATGACTAATATGCATAAATCATCCAGCAGTAACGTGTCTCTGACAGAGCTCTGCAGAGCAATAGACTGAGATGAAAGACAACACAGAGGCTGCCAAGTTGGCAGTATCAGAGGTGTGAGACAGAGCATTTCACCTTCAGTAAGCAGCATTGCATTCGATGGGGGTCATTTATCAAACACCGGCTTCTTATTCCGGTCTTTGATAGCCCCTGCACCACTGATGGAATTGGGTGCACCTCTGACAGTCTGTGCACCTGGAGTGAAAACTACGCCAGCCCCTGCCAGCAACTTTTTTTTTTACACCAAAAATTGGCATATCACTGTTAGTAAGTGACTCCTCCAATTTTAAAGGGATTTCTTATTACTTTTGAGTGTAGGGGACAGGCTCGTTCTTATTCTTCAACTATCACTCACGTTAGAGGTCCCCCATTTTTGTACTTTGTAGTCTCCATTCAACTTTGATTATGAGGAGTTTCATTGAACTAAAACATGGAGAGACGTATTAAAAGCTGGGAAACAATCATGAAATTGCTAACTTTACAGATAAATATTTTATGTTATAATGTAATATCTTCATTCTATGCCAGGATACCGTCAGTGTGGTAGTTGTTTTGTAGCCAGTGCATGTGGTTTTAACTCAAGGTTCTTATACCAAGCCATACTGCTAGTGGTCACACATGGCTCTAAACTCACTTATTCTGGTATAGTACTGTTTCAAAATGTGAATTCAAAAGATTTGAGAATGAATAAGCTTACGCAGGCTAAGTGAATAAATATATTTACTAAGTGTGATTAAATATAAGATAACACAGACAAATCACATACAGAAAACTAAAAAGTACATCAATACATCACTATCCTAAATGAGGTGGAGACTCCATTGAAGACCATTAATTGTTAGTGCAGACCACAGTTATTCCCATCAGCCCCTCCTCCAGTGTGTCTTTGAGATCACTCAGGAATGTGTCTTATCAGCACAATAGGGGATGGTTACTTCTCTAACCCATTAAATTACAAGGGAAACTTTATTATACAGAATATTAAAAGTAATATAAAAGAGACAGAATTAAAGGGGGTAGAACCAATCAGTACATAAAAATGCTCTTACAATACAAGTACCAACAATATTTTTTATCATATGTGAACCTGACCTAAGGCCTTGGGATATACACCACAATTGTTACCATGAAAGAAGATTCTTTCTTTCTCTCATTCATGAATTCCAAATTAAAATGGATATAAAATGAAAATACATACTATATATGCTATAGAAATATAGAAAGCTAACACATATGTACTGTGTTTGAATTGTCACTGTGGCTCTGAGATTCTGTATTATGGGTGGGCTGTGAAATGAGAAACTCTTTGACCTTTGCCTAGTGAAGCCATTCATAATGGTAACATAATTACCTCTAAATGACAAGTCTTAGCTAGGTGCTTGTTACTTTCGGAGGCTTTGAGAAACCTAACTCTCCTCTGCCTCCTCTTACCAGTCTTGTGTGCCTCACATATAGGTTGTAACCATAGCTTGGAACAACGGTTTGCAATATATTCTGCTGCTGAAATTAACTTGAGAGACATTTTTTCGAATGCCAGTCTTGGAAACTCAATTTAATACTAGTGAAGTAGACTCCTGTTCAGGGCTTGGCTGGCACACACAAGGCTTCTCCAGTGGCCCTAGATCTGAAATGATTATGTGATGTACCGCTAGAAGGGTGATTGTTTTTCAGGGTGATTGCACAATTAAACATTTAAGGCTACTTTCACACTAGCGTTATGGAATTCCGGTATTGAGCTCCGTCATAGGGGCTCAATACCGGAATAAAACGCTTCAGTTTTGTCCCCATTCATTGTCGATGGGGACAAAACTGAACTGAAGACAACTGAATGCTCCTGAAAGCATTCCGTTCAGTCTTCAGACCGGAGAGCAAACTGCAACATGTTGCGGTTTGCTCTCCATACTAGTTATCCGCACCTAAACGGATCCGGAATGACCCCCAATGCAAGTCAATGGGGACGGATCCGTTTGGTGTGGACACACTTGTAAACGGATCTGTCCTCCATTGACTTTCAATAGAGGTTATTCCGGATCCGTTTAAAAGCTAATACAACCGGATCCGGAATTACGGATCCACAAGGTTGTATTACTCAGTACGGATCCGGCGGGTCCCTTCACCCGCCGGATCCGTACTAACGCTAGTGTGGAAGTAGCCTAACCTGTATTGCTAATTGATAAAGGGTAATTTTGCTAATTGGAAATTGGAGATTTATATCTCTGTGTTCTGTTCCTTTTATACAGCTCCTAGACAGTTTCTTTTTTCTATATAACCCACTTATTCTGTGTATTATATACACCACTCCAGCAGGGGTGCGCCTAGCCTTTCTGCTGCCTGAGGCTAAAACTGAACACCCCCTTCCCAATGCACCTTCCCTTCAGTCCATGGCCCTTTTGGTCACCCCCCCCCCTCTTGCCCCTACCTGGTGCTGCCTGAGGTGATCGCCTCACCTGGCCTCATTGGTGGTGCACCCCTGCCCTCCAGTCCTTCATACACCCCAGGATTCTACGCATCTATAAACACGTACAAGCCACAGCTCCCTGAGTAAATGGAATATAGCATCTATATGTATATTGTACATATAGTACACATATCTACTATACTACTGTATCTGTATTTTGTACACATATCTACTGGGATATTATACTTATATACATACTCAGAAGGCAGACATATAATATAACTTAGCTTGCTGTGGAAGTGCTTTTCGTTCAGGGGTTGTAGTTAAAGAGGGCGACCGCCCCCCCCCCCCCCCCCAATTTTCACATAGCATATATCGTCTACCATCGAGTCCTCCCTATGACCACCCAAATACCTTCAAATCTGTTGGCCAAGAGAATGTTGTCCAACTGCTTTTCCCCATTTTACAATGTGCCCTTCCTGTTTTTGATATGCTAACAAGGGATACAATGACCAAATGGCTTTTGGACATACTGATAGCTCAAGGAGTGAATATAACTGAATAATAACAGTATATACCAGACCTGGGCAAGGGGCGGGCTGCATCAGGCTTGCCTACTTTCTCTGACCGGCCCACCCGGCCTGAGTCAGAGTTGGAGGCTGAGTGAGAGCAGATGCTTGTGTCTCCCTTCATCGGCTCCGTACAGAGCTCAAACAAACAGTGGCGTACTATGGTGTGGGGGGGGCTTTGCAGTCCGCCCCGGGTGCCAGCTCTCAGGGGGGGGTGCCAGAAGCAATGAGCGCTTCCATCAATACAGATAGAAGCGCTCATTGCTGGAGCGCAGGGAGCTGGGTCCTGTCACTCACCTCCCTGCGCTCCTCCTCTCCTTCAGGCCGGTGCTCTGAATGGTGAAGCAGAGAGACTTCTCCCTGCTCCACCATTCAGCTTGCAGGCAGAGATCGCCCTGCTGGAATGTGTGGGCGGAGCATGCAGCCCGGAAATCTGCATAAGCTCCACCCACACATTGCTGCAGAGCGATCTTTGTCTGCAGAGAAGAGAGGACTTCAGGAACGGGACAAGGTGAGTAGGTGCTGTGTTTTTTTTTTTTTTAAATACAGAGGGCATTACTTATGTGAAGGGGGGGCACAGTGGACATTTTGTACTATGAGGGGGCACAGAGAAAGAGGGCATTACTACAATGGAGGGTGCACAGAGGGCATTACTACAATGAAGGGGCACAGTGGGCATTTTGTAGTATGGATGGGGCACAGAGCCAGAGGGCATTACTACAATGAAGGATGCACAGAGGGCATTAATACAATGAAGGGGGCACAGAGGGCATTACTATAAAGGGGGCACAGTGGGCATTTTGTAGTATGGGGGGGGCACAGAGCCAGAGGGTATTACTACAATGAAGGGGGCACAGAGGGCATACTACAAAGAAGGGGGCACAGTGGGCATTTTGTACTATGGAGGGGGCACAGAGCCAGAGGGCATTACTACAATGAAGGGTGCATAGAGGGCATTACTAAAATGAAGGGGTCACAGAGGGCATTACTACAAAGAAGGGGGGTACAGTGGGCATTTTGTAGTATGGAGGGGGCACAGAGCCAGAGGGCATTACTACAATGAAGGGGGCACGGAGGGCATTACTACAATGAAGGGGGCACAGTGGGCATTTTGTACTATGGAGGGGACACAGAGCCAGAGGGCATTAATACAATGAAGGGTGCATAGAGGGCATTATTACTGTGAAGGGGGCACAGTGTTCATTATTACTGTGAAGGGAGCACAGTGGGCATTATTACTGTGAAGGGGGCACAATGGGCATTATTACTATGAAGGCGGCACAGTGGGCATTATTACTATAAATGGGGCACAATGGGGATTATTACTGTGAAGGGGCACAAAGAGGGCATTACAATTGTTGGGGGGGGGGCACACATCTGTACAAAATTACGGTGAAGGTTGGACAATGAGGGCAATACTACTGTGAGGGTTTTTTTTTTAACGTATTGGGGTGGGGGGCGCCAGAGAAAGGACCCGCCCCCGGTGCGAAACACCCTAGGCACGGCACTGCAAACAAACATCACTAAAGCGGCTCTGGTACCTAGAAAGACCACATGGACCAGAGCTACTGCGCAGAGAAAATCCCGTAGCTGCAAGTGGTACTGGAGTTAGATTGGGTACCACGCGCTCCCTCTACCCCCCTGGGGGCCTACAGGGCCTGGTCGTGCACCCATTGGCGCAAGGAAGACGCTGCAGCTGGACCCCACATACCTGCTGTGTAGCAGTATCTGCCAGGATCCGTGACCTCAGAGACTGAGAGCTGCAGTACTCAATCCTTCCTGCATGCTATGTACTGTAGTTAAATCTGCCTCTGCAGAAGAAACATTGAGTGCTAGTTCCCAGTAGTGTGCATTTTTCTAACTTGTCCTGCTCCCATCTATTGCCCGAAACCAGGGAATATTTAGCGCTCTGTGCTTGTGACAGGCAACACGTCCAGATACACTGGTGACAGGCAGCACGTCCAGATACTCTAGTGACAGGCAGAGCAGCACCTGCAAATACACCTGGTGACAGTATTGGGTAGAACTGAGTTAATTATATTAGTCCGGCCCTCTAAAACCATCCCAATTTCTCATGCGGCCCCATGGGAAAATTAATTGCCCACTCCTGGTATATACTATATCCAATTATTAGGCATATTTGTGTGATCATCGGACTGAGGGTCTGTCTGGGAACCATATTTTCCTGTAACACTGATGTACTGTGTGCAGGGATTAGATATACTTCGATCAGCCACAACATACTAAAGTCAATAACGTTGATTATCTAATGACCTGACACCCGTCAAGGGATGGGATGTATTGTACAAAAAGTGGACAATCCATTCTTGCAGTTGATGTGCATCTCCAAAATGGCAAGTCTTGTGAAGGTGCCCTTAATATACAGGGTGGACCATTTATATGGATACACCTAAATAAAATGGGAATGGTTGGTGATATTAACTTCCTGTTTGTGGCACATTAGTATATGGGAGGTGGGAAACTTTTCAAGATGGGTGGTGACCATGGCGGCCATTTTGAAGTTGGCCATTTTGGATCCAACCTTAGTATTTTCAATGGGAAGAGGGTCATGTGACATCAAACTTATTGAGAATTTCACAAGAAAAGCAATGGTGTGCTTTGTTTTAACTTAAAGGGTTTCTACAGTTTTTAAAAACTGATGATCTATCCTCTGGGGCCCCCGCCGATCAGCTGTTTGAGAAGGCAGCGGCGCTCCAGGACCGCCGCGGCCTTCTCTGTGTTTACTGCAGGCCCAGTGACGTCACGACTAGTATCACTGGCCTGGGCGGGGCTAAGCTCCATTCATGTGAACAGAGCTTAACCCCGCCCAGGCCAGTGATACTAGTCGTGACGTCACTGGGCCTGAGGAACACACAGAGAAGGCCGCGGCGCTCCTGGAGTGCGGCTGCCTTCTCAAACAGCTGATCGGCGGGGGTGTCGAACCGCCGCCGATCAGATGCTGATGATCTATCCAGAGGATAGATCATCAGTTTTAAAAAACTGCAGAACCCCTTTAACTTTATTCTTTCATGAGTTATTCTGAAATACGTTTCTGACCACTTATAAAATGTGTTTAAAGTGCTGCCCATTGTGTTGGATTGTCAATGCAACCCTCTTCTCCCACTCTTCACACACTGATAGCAACACCGCAGAAGAAATGCTAGCACAGGCTTCCAGTATCTGTAGTTTCAGGTGCTGCACATCTCGTATCTTCACAGCATGGACAATTGAATGACCCCAAAGATAAGGGTCTAAGGGGGTCAGATTGGGAGACCTTGGGGGCCATTCAACTGCTACATGATGATGTGTTTCCCTCTTTATGCACTGAAGCTGGCACGTTCACGAGTTTTTCCAGCAAGATGGTGCACCACCACATTATGGGTGTCAGGTCCGAGCATTCCTAGATGAACAATTTCCTGGAAAGTGGATTGGTCATCGTGGGCCAGTTGAATGGCCCCCAAGGTCTCCCGATCTGACCCCCTTAGACTTTTATCTTTGGGGTCATCTGAAGGCAATTGTCTATGCTGTGAAGATATGAGATGTGCAGCACCTGAAACTACGGATACTGGAAGCCTGTGCTAGCATTTCTTCTGCGGTGTTGCTATCAGTGTGTGAAGAGTGGGAGAAGAGGGTTGCATTGACAATCCAGTACAATCGGCAGCACTTGTAAATAACTCATGAAAGAATACAGTTACGTTAAAACCAAGCACACCATTGTTTTTCTTGTGAAATTCTCAATAAGTTTGTCACATGACCCTCTTCCCATTGAAAAAACTAAAGTTGGATCCAAAATGGCCGACTTCAAAATGGCTGCCATGGTCACCGCCCACCTTGAAAAGTTTTCCCCTTCCATATACTAATGTGCCACAAACAGGAAGTTAATATCACCAACCATTCCCATTTTTTTTAGGTGTATCCATATAAATGGCCCACCCTGTAGAATAGAACATGGCAACTTCATCTAATCAGAATGCTCTACAAATCCAGGATACCCAACCTCAAAAAGGGACCCTATCCAAAAATGTAACTCTAGCAGACCTTGCAGATATTCTATGAATAATCAGCATGATGGGTCAGTATCGGTTTATTGTCATGTGCATCCAACATCCTCAATAAGGAAAGTCCCGGACGGATGGTTAGTCTGAAATACCAGATACATTGTCATGAAAAATAAAGCACCTGTCTCTAAACCCTGGCACTCTCCTAGCAACATGTGAGATTTAGATCTCATGCCCATGGCAGTGCTATGCGCACATACTCCATGTGGTGGCAAGTCAAGGGTCAGTGGGTCGGTATCAAAGTACTCCATATTTTGCTATGGCGCCTCCGTGAGACACTGTATTCTTTCATAATTTAACATTTGATGGAGCATGCCGCTTCTATCTCTCGTGATCAGCCCCTGCACGTTCTCACATGGAAGCTATCACTATTTCATGCACAAGGCGACCATTAATAACAGTTTTCCATAGCATTAGTGTGGCACTAATTCTATGACACGGTGCAGAAAGTAATGCTACTGTGTGTATCAACGGCAGGCAAAAAAAAGCTGAGTTAACAGACTGAACATTCAGGACTAGAATTAGTTTCTCATTTGTCCTATAAGCCAATGTGACAGGTTTGGGATCACTGCCAGCTCCTCAGGTTACACCCCAGCGCTTTAAAGCTGCAGTTCCACTTAACATATTTTATAACAAGAGTATTTAGACACATTAGATTCTGCAGTGACCATGGGTTCCACATTGTGCTTTTTATTTGTGCCATTTAATACAGATTTAAGAATAGAAATCTGTACCAGAGAATATTGTCTTTTTGAAGGGATAATCCCATCTGGGACATTAATGGCATATTGATAGGACGTGCCAATAATGTTTGATAGGTGTGGGTTCTACCTCTAGGACCCACTCCCATATCAAGAACTGGGCCCTGAAGTGAATGGAGAGCAGGCCACCCTCCATGCACGGCTGTGGTACTCGTGCTTGGCCATTTTTTATACGTGGTACTACTCTATTAGTCCCAGCAGTTGTATTTTAAAAAATAATAATATAGCAACTTAAAGAGGACCTTTCACCGCTCTGACATGCCTGTTTTAATAGCTACATTTCCAATGTAATAACAATTTTGGATCATCTATTCTTATGGCTCTATGTTGTACCATTCCTGTGTTATTTCTACTAGAAGTTATGAATGAATTGCTAGCAGTCTGCAATAAGGGTACAGAGGGGAGGTAACAAGTTGGGGGTGTGTACCTGCACAGACTGACAATAGCAGCACTGATTGGATGGAGTTAGTCTGTGCAGGTACACACCTCCAACTGGTTACCAACCCTCTATAACCTTACTGCAGACTGCTAGTAATTCATTCATAACTTCTAGTAGAAATAATAAAGTAATGACACAACATAGAGCCATAAGAATAGATGTTCCAGAATTGTTATTACATGGGGAATGCATGAAGCTATTAAAACGGTCATGTCAGGAGAGGGGACGGGTCCTCTTTAAATATATTGATTACTCTGTTTGATGCCCCTATTCAGCACCCTATTCTTCAGTATAAGCTGAAATATGGCATTGTATTGTCATAGAATATCCTACAGTCTTTTTCTGTACTCTAGGGAGAAATTGAAGGTATGTTGTGACCATGATTTTACCATAGATTCTTCATAGCTTAAAAGGAATGTATTGTCAGAAAATGACCTATTAATATATTTCAAAGATTTTTTGTGGTTATTTTTAAGTCAGTATCTGTATTATAAAAATAAAAAAAATTCTGCAGTATTTGCACTGGCCACTAAGCCTAATAATAGTCGCCACTTCTTGATCTATACAGATCACTTTAATGCAGTTATATGCCTATCATCACAGGCAGGATTGGAATGACATCACCTATATATACAAGATCAACCATTCACAATAGGAGGATTGTCAAAGCTTTTCAGCCCCTTTCTGACCTTTGATAGAAGTCAACGAGGTCCCCCCTGAGCATTGTGTCTGTGGCCCATGTGGGTGCCGTAAAGCAATTTTCTTAATGCTTTCTAAATGCTATTAAGAGCAGCTCAGGTAAGATGGCCGCCCCCATAATCATGTTCAGGAAATAGAATCTATAAATCTGCAATCAGAAAATAAAAACGGGTTTAAAAAAGGATTTGTGTCCCTATCTGGTATTAAATGACATGTTATCTGCCAGTTAAAACCAGATAGTAACACATTTCCTTTTTTTATAATCTGTTTTTATTTTGTGATTGTAAATTTTTTATTTTATTTAAATAGACCTCACTGAGTGGAGGGACCTCACTGACTTCTATAGGAGAGTTTTCTAGGCATACTGTGTGACCTGTGCAGAGGTCATTGTACAAGGGAAGAATAGATAATCACCTGTTGTGAATGGTGGATCCTGTCTTATCTATACACAGAGGTGATATCATTACAGGCAGGATTAGAGTGACAGATAAGCAGGTAACTGCAGTAAAGTGATCTGTACAGACTATTATAAGATATTGTGGCCAGTGCAAAAACTGCAGGATTTGTGGTTTTAGTTTAAATATAAAAAGTGACATGGAAAATTAAACATAATATCATCAAAAATTATTTAAAAATATGTTAAACATAAAAAAGTGATTTAAACAGGTAATTTTCTGATTAACTGGCAGAATAAAATGGTGACACATTCCCTTTAAAAGGGTATGCCAATCACAGACAATGAGGGCATATCACTAGAATGTGCCCCTATTGTCTGATAGGTGCGGGTCCCACCTCTGGGACCTGTACCTATAACGAGAATGGAGCGGGGAGAGTTGTGGCCACCACCAAGTGCTGCTCCCATACAAGTGAATAGGAGCGTACTGCGCATGCGCAGCCCTCGCTCCCATTCATTTCTATTTCTATTTTCGGCGGCCCCATAGAAATGAATGTAGGGCGGCTGCGCATGCGCAATGTGCCCTCCACTACTTTACCTGCTCCATTGTCCATGTAGGTGCGGGTCCCAGAGGTGGGACCCGCACCTATAAGACAATGGGGGCATATCCTAGCAATATGTCCCACCATAACAACTTTTGACCTATCTACTCAACCACTGAGACCCCAATTTTCATGAGATCTGGATCACTGAGTTTGAATAAATGGAGACTCGTAGAGATTAATAAATCAGGGACGCTGATGCACAACTGTCAATCTGTTCACTAGGGGGACTTACTGTGATTTATGCTGTTCCCACATCCCACTGGTGGGATGGATTGAAGCCAATGTTTGGCTATCGAACTTTGTGTTAGATAAAGCACTTTGGCTATTCTCCATATATCCCCCCCCCAAACCCCAGAAGGCAAGCAAGCAGAGTTCTTGGTTTGTGTACTGCATATACTGCATCCAGAAGGCCAAATGCCGGCTCCAACAATAATGTAGATAAAGCCACACAGGACCATAAAATTTGCTTTAAGGAGTTTTCCAGCTTTAAAAAAATGTTACCACATCCTGCCAGACGTGGCAGAAAGGACACTTACCTGCTCCCTGCCACTGGGTTTCAGTTCTTTTAAATCACCACGTTCCGGTTCCCTGCTTGTCAGCTGTCAAAGTGGAGAGAGGTCACCTGCCACTGAAACCAGTGATATGTTTCCCAAGCAGCATTTGACCCAGTAACGTGCCGCTTGGGGGGACACGTTAAAGCTGGACAACCCTTTTAAGATCTACATCCTGACCTGGGAATTTAGGGCACTGAGCAGCTCTACTAAAACCCATCTTCGGTATTAGCTGTGGGGTCCTATAAACCCAGTGTCCTAAATAAAATATATATTACATGGCAATGTCTTTCTAACAAACTTAGAACCAGCCCTGTACCTTACATGGATCTAGAGATCTCCCCATTCATTCCTACAATTTCTCTTCTAGCATGATTGTCAACCTCAGTGAGCTGGACAGAGAACTTAGAAAAATGGCAAACAGCAGGTGGCGCTATACAGATAGATTTCTTTGAATAACTCACTAGTTATACTAAATTTTTAATTACTTGCAGTTAGAAAAGTATTCAGATCCAGGTGCTGGTTTGAAAAATGTAGTTTAGTTTTTTGTGGGACAACCCCTTTAAAATTGGTCCCACATCTCCTATTTTTACTTAAAGTGATTGTCCAGGTTTTGTTTTTTTTTTTTTTTTCTCCAGAAGTCTTGCCCACCCAGCAAGACTCTGGAGACGGCTTTATTTACCTACACCTCTATTTGGGATCCATGGGTCCTGGGCTGTCTTCATCAGACTTCCGATCCCTGCTTGTAAACATCCAATGGCTTGCCTCAGTGATGATGTCTCCCCAAGTGGCATATCACTGCTGGGTCAGGTGCTGCTTGGATGCAGTGTCGCACGTGATCCTGTCTGTGCAGGAAGTTTATAAGCTGGGATCGGAAGTCTGGTGAAGACAGTTTGGGAGACATGGTGCCCAAACAGAGAGTAGGTAAGCATAGCTTTCTTCACAGGTCCCGCTAAATGGAGGAAAAATTAAAAAAAGATGTAAAAAAAATCCTGGAAAACCTTTAATTCTATACAATGGATCCTTCAAGTCTTTGCTCAATGAAGAACTACTGTATATGCAGAAGAGATCAAATTGTGAGAAGTTCATAATTTTGCTGTATGATTAAAGGAGTTGTCCCACGAAAAATATTCAACAGTTTTCAAACCAGCCCCTGGATCGGAATACTTTTGTAATTGCATATAATTTAGAATTTAACATAGCCGCTGAGTTATTCAATAAAATGTATAGCGCCACCTGCTGTTTGTTTTTTTCTTATTTCTTTGTCCTGCTAACTGAGAAGGTCGTACATGCTCAGTTTCATCCTTCAACTGCCTTCTGAGCTGTGATAGGGAGAGCATGGACACGCCCCCTGAGCTGTCAAAGGGAGATCGGAGACACGCCCCCTGAGCTGCAGCAGAAAAGACACTCCCCTTGAGCTGTCAGTTTGATATAAATCTAGCAGAGCAATGATTGGGGAGATCTCTGGATCCATGTGAGGTACAGGGCTGGTTCTAGCTTTGTTAGAAAGAGACTGTCATGTACTATATGATGTCTGATTTTAATTTTGTTATATTAGTCATGGGATAACCCCTTTAAGAGCTCTGTAATGCCTATAGTCATTGAGACTGTATGGTATTGGCATTGCACATCGTGCTGTTACTGTAAATATCGATAACACTATGTTGTATCCCATATTCACACTTTGTATAGTTTAGCTAGTACGAACACTGTACAATGCAAGACATGAAGTAAATTAGTAAAATGTAATATTCTGCATATTACTGTGACTTCCAGGAGCCTTGCATATTTCTTATGGGTTACATTGCTTTATCAAAGAACGGCAGCTTAGAGACCAGCCGGGGGTCAGGTGTCATCTCTGCTTTCACTTTTTATGCCCTAAGGTAACTGAGCTGCGAGGACGGCATAGTACAATGACACGGCAAACTATAAAGAGTGACCGAGTGTACTTGTTTAGTTTGCAATTTTAACCCTGTCTGCTCCATCATGGGTTGCACTCCTTCACTGAGAATGCTAGAAGTAGCCTCGCGCTCAAACTCATTTCAGGACCGAAGGGGTTAAATGCATTTTGTCAAAGTGACAAATTCCTTGCTCATTCTTTAAAGCACGGAAGAAAATGGAAAACACATGGAGGATATTGTTAAATCCTACCTTTTATGTTAAGTAATATTATCATTACTGCTAAATTCCACTGTGCCCTTACTTGGAAGACATGTAGGAAATATTCTTAAGACGCGTGAACACAAGCACCGCAGACATGCAAAGGCAGAAAAGTCAGTGTAGGGTGAGGAGAGGCAGGACAGCAGCACACTTGCAGCTCTGCTTTGAAATCACGTAGATTTATGGTACAGGACAGTAGCTGTCTTCTCCTGCAATAACCAAGTCATTGAAAGCCATCTGCACTTGGGACTGGACACTCTGGCTGTCTACTGCTCTGCCTGCTTTCTCCCTTGTACATCGAAGCCAGATGATTAATCTGCAAGCACACTCTGCACCTAGTGCCTTTCTTCTTTCGTTATTTTATTTAAAGCCTCTGTCAGGGACTTTCTTACGGAGATTTTGGCATGTTGGACGTGCCCTGTCATTGACCGAATCGCTACTGGACCTTTAGCAAGACAGATTTTTCTTCAGAAGAAGGCACAGAAGAAAAGGACTTAAAATTTTGGCCAGACTGGATTCAGACGTCGACTTGTCTACTTTTTGGCCTCAATATGTCGTGCTGGAATAGTCCTAGATCTACTTCTTCCTACGTCACTAAATTGGATTTGACATTGTGTCGCCCAAAAGTGGACATGTCTCAGTCTCCTCTTTCACAGACCACCTGTAGGGATCATGGTTTTGGAGCTGCTTCAGATTCTGATGATTCTCTATCGTACGCCCCCGCTTCGACAAAGGGGATATTCCCTGACGGATGTTGCACTAAGCCTGGATGTTCCACTGGAAATCATTGTTCTAGGTTGGATATTACATTAGAACAGAAAGACAGAAGAAAAAACCCACTGAAAAGTCCCAAGTGTACTTGTTCTTCCACTACAACCCAACCCCATATGCCCTGGAGATATTCTTCATCCTGCAGCAGTTCTCAAGGAAGTCAGCAATGTCTTGGCCAAGGAGGGTTTGTACATGATCATGGATGTGGATTTACAAATTCCTTACCCAAGAAGAAAAGTTCTGTGACCGTTCAGAGCACCTCTTCTTCTTCTTCTTCTTCTTCTTCTGCTGATAATCATAATCATCTTGCATCCTTTCCTACTGTCTCAAAAAGTCAGTCGTCTTGGACCTCTCGCTTGGATGTGGTACTAGCCAGCAATTCAGCTGTCTCTCGAACTCAGATTGATAAACCTCATACCATTTTTACTTCTTGCAGCTCTGAGCAACAGAGCAAAGAGTATGCTGAGAATGTGCCCCACATGTCTAACATCAAGGGAGTAAAAATGTATATATCCAGTTGCAGTTTGACAGTGCAACCTCTCCAGTCTAAGTGCCAAGGTGGTAGCTTTAACCAGCCTGTTCTTCTAATGCCAGAAGGTGATAACTCAACCAAGCAATACTCGGTAGGATTTCAGTCACCGCAGAAGAGATTTATAGTCTCAGAGGCACCCACTCTTCAAATCACCCAATTTCAATTGACCAGGTCACCTGCAGATACCCCCACCATTGAGCAAACATCATCTAGGGATCTATGGATATCACCAGAAAGGATTCCAAGGGTTTCGGGAACTCCAGGAACCCCTGAGATGGTGCCAAATGTTCTTGTATTTCAGAGGGGCTGTTCATCTGGTTGTAAAACTAACCTGTATCCTGTTCTCATACCTACCCAGCACAAAACTTCAAAGGTTTCTCTGGTGATTGGTAGTACAGCAGCACCTGTACCTGTCCAGATTATTCACGAATACAGCCGAAGTCCCACTCCTGCTATCTTCATATCAAATAGTGATCAACCAACCGCTTCCGAAGGACTTGGTTCTGGCTACATACTTTCTGTGAACCCCATAGCTTGCTCCAGGCCAAAACATGTGGAGGCTTTGAGATCAAGTCCAGTGCTTGAGGCCCAGCCTGTAAGATGTAAACCAGCCGAACCCTATTTTTGCCATGCGTCACCTTGTACAGTGGTTCCAAGGGTACAACATACTAGAGACTATAGTGCACCTATAAATATTAGCATCGAAGCGTTTGAGAACCAAAGGGGAGCGGTCAAAATATCTATATCACATTCAAGGGGTTTTTAAAATGGAGCATAAAAAATAATCTTTACTTGATAGAATTGACAGCAGTATGCAGTTTATGTGCAGGTACTGTATAATGAATGTATATGCCATATTGCTTTTAATTGAAGGTGATCGTTTCTAAAGATCTCATGTGCTTTATTAATATAAGCAAACCAAATGTAAGAATATAGTATTTAACTAAGATATGCATCTGGGTCCATATATTTAATTGTGCAATTAATTAATTAATTGCTTTATGGGGTTTTTCGGTTGTAGAAAGTTATTCCCTATGCACAGGATGGCTAACCTCCGGCACTCCAGTAAAACTACAACTCCCAAGATTTACACTTGTTTGGCTTTTCTCAGAACTCCGTAGAGATGAATGGAGCATGCTCCAAAGGTTAGCCATCATTGGGATAGGGGATAAGTATCAGATCAGTGGGGGTCCTACCGATGGGACCCCCACAATTAGGAGAGCGAGGGCCTCGTACTCTGTGGCACTCTGTGGAACGAGCAAATGGTCAGAAAAGCCCACCGTTTATTTCTGTGGGAGCTCCAGAGATAGCCAAGCGCTGTATTCCACCATCTTCGGAGTTCCCATATAATTGAATGAAGAGGTGGAGTGCTTTTTCTCCATTTCGCCATTTCGGGGGGGGGGGGGTTGGGGGGGGGGGCTCCACTGGGTATGGGAACCTCTGTTCTCATGATTAGTTGTAGGACCTCTACTGATCTGATATTTATCCCTTATCCCAGTGATGGCTAGCCTCCGGCACTCCAGCTGTGGTGAAACTACGACTCCCAGCATGCTCGATTCATTTATAAGGAGTTCTGAGAACAGCCAATCAAGTGTACATCTTGGGAGTTGTAGTTGTAGTGGAGACCCCACCCTGAAATGGAGAGACCGGTCAGAAAAGCACTCCACCTCTTCATTCAATTATTCAAAGGAGTTCTGAGAACAGCCCTGTATCTTGGGAGTTGTAGTTTTACCACAGCTGGAGTGCTGGAGGTTAACCATCACAGCCCTATCCTGTGGATAACTTTCTTTAAAGGGAATACTCCTTTAAAGTGCACCTAAACCTTTCTGTATACTTTAATAAAACCTATTGTAAATGCCATAATTTTTTTTTGTAATATACTTAGTTTTTTTTTTAACGTTTTCCCAGAAAAATAGGCACATGTAGTTCAGGCAGAGGAGCGATGTCTTACAGTACGTGAGCTCCTGCCCTGTGCCTGCTCAGCTGTACTAGTACCCTGCTTTCCACATCGGTACAGGATATTAACAGAGAAGAGCGAGTGGGCGCAGGAGCTCACCTAATACAACGCTCCTGTGCGTGCCTGTGCCCGCTCTGCTAAAACCGGACATAGCCAATCTATGGCAGGCTTTAGGACAGCAGTGCTCCGGCCCGTACAGCGCGTAGTACAGCCGCAGGGTAGTCCGTACTCTCATACACAGCAGTGTACAGGAGTATGGATTCAAAAGAGCAATGGACGCTTGAACTATAGGTGCTTATTTTGTTGGGAAAACATAAAAAAGTATATTAGAAAAATACATTTTGTGTCATTTACAATAGATTTTTATAGAAAGCTTTAGGTACACTTCACGTTTTTGTCCGTTCCTCTAAACCATATGCTCGTTTAGGCAGAGCTGGTATACAGTGCAGGCTTTCTATTCGGATTATAGTCTGTGTCAGTGAAGGGTTTCTGGAGGAAAGAAATGTGTTGTAGTAAAGTTTACAGACGAGGTAGTGTCTACTCTATCCGTAAACGCTACTTACATCTGTGCTTTCTTTTATACAGTGTATAGACCGAACTCATGCTTCTGTAAATCTATATGCTGTGTATATATATATATATACACCGTGTTTCCCCGAAAATAAGACAGGGTCTTATTTTGGCTCCATGAACAACATATTTCTTTCTTGTACTCCACAGAGTTGCTTTTTCTTTTTGAACTCATGCTGTCTGGGGGGTAAAAATGTACCATTACCTACACAGTATAATTAGGCTACAAGACTACGGTAGCTACAGTACACTACAGTAGCCACAGGCAGTGGCGTATTTAATTTTTGCCCCCACTTAACATATACCGTATTACATTTTTGCCCCCACTGAATATATACTGGTATGTAATTTTTTGCCCCAGGCCCCTGTGCACACACAGACAAAAGAATATACTTACCTACACTCGGCTCGGCTCCGGACTTCTTCTTCTCACCCAATCCTGTCATCCGGCGCTGCGTGATCCCGCGAAACCCGGCGCTGAGTTCACGTCTGGCGGGATCATCACAAGGGAGACGGAGCAGGGTATAGCCGGATAGGGTATGGGCATACCGTAGGTGTGTGTATATACCGTAGGTAACTTCGCAGCAGGTAGCGCCACCAACAGAGAAGCCCTGACTGGCCATTAAAATCACTTTCGGGGCTTTGGGCACCCCCCTCCCCCTGCCAGGCCCGGACAGTAACCCTATCCTCAGTGACCGTGACGTCACATCACATAGGCCAGACTCCTCAATGTACCTAGGGCTTATTTTTGGAATAGGGCTTATATTTTAAACCTACTCCAAAAACAGGGCAAAATAGCGCTAGGGCTTATTATCGGGATAGGTCTTATTTTTGGGGAAACACTGTGTGTGTGTAATATATATATATATATATATATATATATATATATATATATATATATATACTGTATATATATATATATATATATTATATATATATATTTATGAAGGGGGGTTGATTCGCCTTTTTCAACAAGCTTCTCATTGATTGACCTTAAAACGTGCAGGCTTTCTGCCTCAGATCATGAAAGCTCATTGCGTCGTAATACCTTCTCTTGTGCTCTCAAGTAAATATTAATTGGTGACATGGCTTTGTTAGGCTTTCATGAGAAATTAAATCAGCAGCTTTTAATTAATAATTTATTTTGTCCAGTGTGATCAATACCGACCTCTTTTGCGTCTCCAATCAAATTTCTATATATTTATGTATGTATTATGTGGTCCACAAGGAAACGTTGTAGTTTTATAATGTTTTTGCTGCAATTAAAAAAAAAAAACACACACAGAGGTTTGGTGAAAATCTTTGAAAAACCATGACGTTTGCACACAGCCTTCGTGCTAACATAGAGAATAAAAAATATTTTATATGCTTGCGATTATGGATCATATGGTGTCCATGTGTAATAACCAGTATTAAATCTGTATTAAAGGGCATCTGTCAGCAGTTTTGTACCTATGACACTGGCTGACCTGTTACATGTGCACTTGGCAGCTGAAGGCATCTGTGTTGGTCCCATGTTCATATGTGTCCGCATTGCTGAGAATAATGAAGCTTTGATATATGCAAATGAGCCTCTAGGAGCAACTGGGGAGTTGCCGTTACACCTAGAGGATCTGCTCTCTCTACAACTCTCACTCCCTCTGCACTTTGACAGGGACAGGAGTTATGACATTTACACTGCCTGGTCCTGTCAATCAAAGTGCAGAGGGAGTGGGAGTTGTAGAGAGAGCAGAGCCTCTAGGTGTAATGGTAACGCCCCTGTTGGTCCTACAGGCTCATTTACATATATAAAGCATCATTTTTCTCAGCAATGTGGGCACGTATGAACATGGGACCAACACAGATGTCTTCTGCTGCCAAGTGCACATGTAACAGGTCAGCCAGTGTCATAGGTACAAATCTGCTGACAGATGCCCTTTAAAGAGAGGCTGTCACCTCCAAAATTGGTTTCAAAGTAAGCATACCGCTATGGTGGGTATGTGCCCTGAAACATAACCATAACTTTCTTGTGAAAATCTTGTCTTTTAATCCTGAGAAATATTTCTTATTTTTATGCAAATAACGTTTTGGTGCACCATGGGCAGGGCCACTCAGCTTGGTGCACTATAGTTCAGCCAATAATGCCACCCAAATGTTTAGAATCACTATCATATCCAGGATTCAGAATGGTCCATAAATTCCTGGACAGTCTGTCAAATAATTTGACGTGTCTATTAATTTTTTTTACATTGAAAGAGCTTGTCCACATTATTATGATTGTAATTCTCCTCATTTTACAGGTAAATGCTATAGATCACTCACAATCTTTATGATTCTTTAAGGTTTTCCAATAAGTTCACAAAAAAATGTTGGCGGTCTGTGATTTTTGGATAGGTTGTTCAGAAAAAAAGAAAAATCAGGTTTCCAGCCTTGGATGTATCTTGTATCATAACATACAATGAGCTGGAGGATTACTGGGTAGATGCTATTTCTAGTTCTGCAAGTTACAACACACCTATCTGTAAATGGTAATGGAACATTCCTTGTAAATTATCTTCTCCACAATACGATAACATCTTTCCAATTACTCTTCCATCTTAGGAAAATATGAAAATATTCTGTACTAGTGGGAAAACAAACTGTGCCCTTCAGATCTGTAATTGGAAGGAGAGAGAATACGGATCTCAATTTGTATAACATATCGCGGTCTAAATCCCTTGTCTGCTTTATTGAAGCAAACACTCTGCTCCATTGTAATATACTCTCTGTATTAGGCCTCATGCACACGGCCGTTGCCCGTATTGCTGCCCACAAATAGCAGGTCCACAATATACGGGCACCGGCTGTGTGCACACCACATCACATATGTGGACCCATCCACTTGAATGAGCCCGCGATCTGGAAGGTGGCGGTGTGGAACGGAGGCCTGGAACCCCACGGAAGCACTTGTTTTATTCTTTTGCAGTGTGGACGGACCCATTCAAGTTGAATGAGTCTGGATCCGCCTGTGTCAGCCTCACGGATGTTGCAGTCCCCAATGCACGGAACGGCCGTGTGCATGAGGCCTAAGTTTTAGGTTCTAAAGAACTACAGTTACAAGTTACAATACATGGTTAAAGGGGTTGTGCCATTTGGGACATTGATGGCATATCGCCAGGATATGATGTAAATGTAAGATAGGTGCGGTCCCATCTCTGCTACCTGTTCCTATCTCCAGAATGAGGCCACTGAAGTGAAGGAGAGCATACTGTGCATGCACAGCTTCTTTTCCATTCACTGTTATGAGACCTGCAAAAATAGCCAAGCAAGCATTCTTGGGTATTTTCTGAAGTTCCATGGCATGGAATGGAGAGCAAGTGTGGCCACTCCTCCATTCACAGCTATAGGACTTCTGAAAATTGCCCAGCCAGTGCTCTGCTCCCATAGTGGTGGAGGGAGGGTAACTGCTCATGCACGGCTTGCTCTCCTTCACTTTGGGGTCCTCCTTTGGAGATAGAATATGCCATAAATGTCTCAGATGGGACAACCCCTTTAAGGCCACCTCCAGTAAAGCCTAACTAGATACCGCTGTGCACCGCCAGACCTCATGGACTATAATGCAATCTGGCATGAATGTCAGATGTGTTGAACTATGGAAGGCTGTTTCTCTGCCGGATAGCTTTACCAAAGGTGTGGAACTAGCCTTAGGGTCTAGGTGGAAATTTCACAGCTAATTTAAGTAGATGAGGTCGTTGATAGTCCATTCACATACAGTGGAAAGATCAGGGTGGAATAATGTATTGAGGATTTTAAAATCTACAGAATGTTCATTATTACCACAGAACTTCGTGCTGCACCATAAAGCTTCAGCAGAAGGATTTCTGTCTGGACTCTTAGGGCTCATTCAGACGGCCGTATGATGTCCGCAAAAATACGGATCTGTTTTTTTGCGGATGTCCGCGAAAAAACGGATAGCATTCCGTTTTTTTGCGGACCCATAGACTTCAATGGGGCTATGTCCTGATTTTCACGGACAAGTATAGGACATGTTTCAGTGTTTTTGCGGAGCAGTGGAAGGGAAAAAAGGGCCCCATAGAAGTGAATGTGGCAGCATCTAATCCGCAAAAAAACGGATCCGTATTTTTGCGGATAGCATACGGTCGTCTGAATGAGCCCTTAGAAAAATAAAAAATCCTATACTTGTGAACATGGCTTAAAAAGTGTAAAGCACAAAATTAGAGCATGTAGAGTAAGAGCAGTCAGAGTTTATCTGGTGGACCCTTATGCAATAATTGACCCCAATACACCAGCAGAAGACAGCCGTATTTGGAGGACCTTAAAGCCACTCACTTGCCATTAAAGGAGTTTTCTGGTGTCCAAAGTGAAGAATTATAATAAAATAAGAAAAGCTATACACAACTATTTAATCCCCCGCTCCTCCAGGGAGGACCAGAGCAGTGGTGCTGGAGCGGCGGAGAAGTAACTGAGTGAGTATAACTTCTTTTATCACAACTCCTTGCTTTGGGTAAGTATTGGATGACTGTATATCAGAAAACCCCTATAACGATGATTTGTCCTGTGCCTACAATAACACCACGGTTTACAATGAACGCCATTATGACACTGCCGGCAATAACCTTAGAAGATTGAAGTATAGCCGCCATTACCATGTATATGCTTGATACACTGAAATGCAGCCAGTCACGTTCCTAATGAATTCAGACTGGCACATCGCTATATGCATACCATTGTTATAGCTGCATGCTGTATATATTATAGGCTTAGGGTACGTGCTCATCTGCATTGGAGGCTTAGTCACAGATTCCATAATAATCACTCAGTATGCCGCTCTATCTTATTATTATTACATGATCCCTAATGTCCTAGGACTTCTATTTATTATCTATTTATTGCTCTATTCGACTGCTGGTTACAGATTTGTTATGCGCCTGTTTAGCATGTTCTGTGCACAATGATGCTTATTGGTAGTAATATAAAGGATAAAATAAGTAGTAATATAAAGTAAAATAAGGAATTCAATAATTTTGAGCATTTTCATCCCTGCATCGGAGGTGATTCACCTTGTTTTCCTTGGATTCACCTTCAGGCCGAACTGGATGGACAGATGTCTTTATTCGGCCATATAAACTATGTTACTAGTTATTTAAATGCTGTTATAGAGGCCAGAGCGACAATTTAAAGGTGTTGCAATGGACATACTGTACCTGTACAGAACACATCCATGGAAAGCCAGGTTTAGCCAAAAAGTCAGAAGTGACCACAAGTCAGAAGTAGGAATCCTTTAAAGAGGTTTCCAAGAGTTTTTTTTTTTTCCTGATGACCTATACTCTGGATAGGTCAACAGTATCTGATTGGTAGGGGTCTGGCACTTGGTACTCCCGCCGATCAGCTGTTTGAGAAAGCACCAACCTTTGTAGTAGCGCCACGGCTTTCTCATAGCTCACCAAGCACAGCGCCGTACATTGTATAGCGGCTGTGCTTAGTATCGCAGTTCAGCCCCATTCAGTTCTATAGGGCTGAGCTGCTCCTCGGTCATGTAACTGGTGAATGTGATCTCACATGGCCTAGGGAAAGCTGGAGAAGGCTGCGGTGCGTGCCACGGGCTTTCTCAAACCGCTTATCAGTGGGGGTCCCAGGTTTCGGACCCCCACCGATCAGATACTGATGACCTATCCTGAGGATAGGTGAAAAAGCTCTCAGAAAACCTCTTTAATACTCATTAACACATGACTACCTGATGCAAGCATTAAAAGGTATCCATGTATTAATAAACTAAACAATTCTGCATGTTTACACAAGCCGTACTTAGAAATAACGTTAACGGCAACATCTAGCCTGATGTCAGATTCCATTAAATATATGCCTGTCTCATCTCATTCAGTTTTAGGCGTAGAAGAAGATGTAAATGTAAGATGGTGAGGAAGCTGTCTTAGATTTAGAACTGAAGCTGGTTGCGCCAACGTTATGGAGAGGCCTGTACCTCTTCATAACCACCGCCAGCTTAGGACTTTCATTAAAAGGGTTATCCAATCCCATAAAATGTCCTCCCATATGCAGGGCCCCTCACATTGAATATACTTACCCCGCTCCCCGCAGCGCTCCTGGTCCCCGCACTGCCAGTGCTGCTTCTCCCCGTGAAAACGTCCGGTGTCGGGGGGAGCAGCCAGTGGCAGATGGGAACGAGCCTCCCTAGCATTGTGGGTGACGCTAGGGAGGCTCATCTCTGTCCCTGCCTGCCGTTGGCTGCTCCCACACCCGATGTTTTCATCCGCACACGGGGAGAAGCAGCAGCGGTGGTGCGGGGACCGGGGTAAATATATTCAATGTGAGGGCCCGGCATATGGGAGGACATTTTATAGGATTGGATAACCCCTTTAAGACCTGCATCTAAAGCGACGGTATTAATAAATGTGCCCCTATGTGTTCCAAGTTTTCCAACATATAATAGGAGTCAGAGAAAATGGTTGAATGTGTGCCTTTTTGTTATCTAAGATTACCCTTTATTACTAATAACATAGTAACACAGTTCGTAAGGCTTGGAAAAAAATATGTCCAGTCCATTAATTATCTTGCAATATTGATTTAGAGGAAGGTAAAAATCACCACGAGGAATAAGCCAGTTTTCCTCATCTTAGGGGAAAATGATTTCCTGGCACCAACTATGGCGATCATCAACCTATCCCCAGACATATACCTACCTGTTACCACATTTGTAGAAGGTGCCCTTCATTAATAAGACTTTGCTTCCTAAACGTTCTCCTTTTACTCTTATTTAATTCTTTCCAAGACAGGGCTAGCAATAGAGTGCAAGCAGGAAATATTTCACAAAGCTTATTTAGGATCGTGCACAGTATAAATACGCAGCTTTAAAATAGCACTTTGACCAGTGCTGGAGGACATTAGAAGACATTATGAGCTGGCCTTTATATTTAGAAGTGATATTCTGGAGGAAAGCTCCAAATGACAGTATCACGTCTTCTGAAATCATTAATTCGCATAGTGTTTCAGTAATTACCATCACGGTGCTTTTAGGGCTTATTTGTAAAATGTACATCTGAGGAGACTTATTACAACTGTGCAATAGAAAAAAGGCCTTGTTGTCCACACGCAGCTTTTATGTCTTTTGGGCTATGCTATGGGCAGTAAGCACAGTTTTAAGACTTGAGGCCGTGTGCTTTCATTTATTTTGCCTGCAATTTAAAGGAGCCATAGAAGCCTTTTGAAGGTCCATGAGTGGCTGAAATGTCCATGTACAATATTCTCCAACCTGGGCTCCCAAAGTATTACCAGACCATTACTCCCAGCATGCTCCGACAGCCATAGGCTGGTCTCTACAAACATTTGTGAAAGACTGGGTAGTTCTAATGATCTCATTTAATTCTTGCGGTAGTGACAGTTCTGCTGATTCCATAACTGCACCAAACACAATGCCAAGCATTGGATGGAGTAGAGTAAAGCACGCCGCCGCTGGACTCTGGAGCAGTGGCAACATGTTCTGTGGAGTGATGAATCACGCTTCTCTATCTGGCAGTCTGATGGATGAATCTGGGTTTGGTGAGAGCCAGAACAACGTTACCTGCCTGACTGCATTGTGCCAACTGGAAGGTTTGCTGGAGGAGGGTTAATGCTGTGTGGTTGTTTTCAGTGGTCGGCCTAGGCCTCTTAGTTTTTTCCAACTTTGTTAGAACAGATGGGGAAGGCCCTTATCTGTTCCAGCATGACTGTGCTCGAGTGCAGAAAGCCAGCTCCATAAAGCCATGATTGGGTGGGTTTGGTGTGGAAAAATGGAACTGGATCCAAAGAGCACTGACCTCAACCTCATCCAACCACTTTAGGATGAAGTAAAACGGAGATTCTTAGCCAGGCCTGACCTCATAAATGTTCTTCTGGATGAATGGGCAAAAATTCCCATAGGCACACTCCCAAATTTTGTAGAAGGTTTTCCTAGAAGAGTGAAAGCCGTTTTAGCTGCAAAGGGGGAACCAGCTCTATGGACTTAGAATGGGATGTCCCAATACTTTTGTCCATATAGTGTGTGTGTGTATGTATGTATGTAAAAATATATACAAATATATATATACAGTACAGACCAAAAGTTTGGACACACCTTCTCATTCAAAGAGTTTTCTGTATTTTCATGACTATGAAAATTGTAGATTAACACTGAAGGCATCAAAACTATGAATTAACACATGTGGAATTTTATACTTAACAAAAAAGTGTGAAACAACTGAAAATATGTCTTATATTCTAGGTTCTTCAAAGTAGCCACCTTTTGCTTTGATTACTGCTTTGCACACTCTTGGCATTCTCTTGATGAGCTTCAAGAGGTAGTCACCTGAAATGGTATTCCAACAGTCTTGAAGGAGTTCCCAGAGATGCTTAACACTTGTTGGCCCTTTTGCCTTCACTCTGCGGTCCAGCTCACCCCAAACCATCTCGATTGGGTTCAGGTCTGGTGACTGTGGAGGCCAGGTCATCTGGCGTAGCACCCCATCACTCTCCTTCTTGGTCAAATAGCCCTTACACAGCCTGGAGGTGTGTTTGGGGTCATTGTCCTGTTGATAAATAAATGATGGTCCAACTAAACGCAAACCGGATGGACTAGCATGCCGCTGCAAGATGCTATGGTAGCCATGCTGGTTCAGTATGCCTTCAATTTTGAATAAATCCCCAACAGTGTCACCAGCAAAGCACCCCCACACCATCACACCTCCTCCTCCATGCTTCACGGTGGGAACCAGGCATGTAGAGTCCATCCGTTCACACTTTCTGCGTCGCACAAAGACACGGTGGTTGGAACCAAAGATCTCAAATTTGGACTCATCAGACCAAAGCACAGATTTCCACTGGTCTAATGTCCATTCCTTGTGTTCTTTAGCCCAAACAAGTCTCTTCTGCTTGTTGCCTGTCCTTAGCAGTGGTTTCCTAGCAGCTATTTTACCATGAAGGCCTGCTGCACACAGTCTCCTCTTAACAGTTGTTGTAGAGATGTGTCTGCTGCTAGAACTCTGTGTGGCATTGACCTGGTCTCTAATCTGAGCTGCTGTTTAGGCTTCATTCACATCACCGTTCAGCCTTTCCGTTCTCATGCTCCGTTTAGGAGCAGGAGAACGGAAAGGACAGATTCGGCACATAACTGAGCCGAACGGAGCCTAAGGACCCCATAGACTATAATGGGGTCGGTTATGTTACCGCTCAGAAGATGATTTTGGAGCGGAGACAAAAGTCCTGCATGCAGGACTTTTGTCTCCGCTTCAAAAATCATCTTCTGAGCGGAAACCTAACGGACCCCATTATAGTCTATGGTGTCCCTTAGGCTCCGTTCGGCTCAGTTATGTGCTGAATCCGCCCTTTCCGTTCTCCTGCTCCTAAACGGAGCATGAGAACGGAAAGGCTGAACGGTGATGTGAATGAAGCCTAACCTGCGATTTCTGAGGCTGGTGACTCGGATGAACTTATCCTCCGCAGCAGAGGTGACTCTTGGTCTTCCTTTCCTGGGGCGGTCCTCATGTGAGCCAGTTTCTTTGTAGCGCTTGATAGTTTTTGCGACTGCACTTGGGGAAACTTTCAAAGTTTTCCCAATTTTCCAGATTGACTTACCTTTATTTCTTAAAGTAATGATGGCCACTCGTTTTTCTTTACATAGCTGCTTTTTTCTTGTCATAATACAAATTCTAACAGTCTATTCAGTAGGACTATCAGCTGTGTATCCACCTGACTTCTGCCCAACACAACTCATGGTCCCAACCCCATTTATAAGGCAAGAAATCCCACTTATTAAACCTGACAGGGCACACCTGTGAAGTGAAAACCATTTCAGGTGACTACCTCTTGAAGCTCATCAAGAGAATGCCAAGAGTGTGCAAAGCAGTAATCAAAGCAAAAGGTGGCTACTTTGAAGAACCTAGAATATAAGACATATTTACAGTTGTTTCACACTTTTTTGTTAAGTATATATTTCTACATGTTATTTCATAGTTTTGATGCCTTCAATGTGAATCTACAATTTTCATAGCCATGAAAATACAGAACTCTTTGAATGAGAAGGTGTGTCCAAACTTTTGGTCTGTACTGTATATATATATATATATATATATATATATATATATATATATATATGATAACTGAGCAGTTTCTGTCAGTGATATGATGGATACAATCTGTTTACCTTAAAAGGGTCATACAACCCATATAATGACCGCCCCAATGTCTGGGCACCTCATATAGATTATATTTTATTTAGATTATATTTACCCTGGCACCCACGTTGTTCTTGATCCCCACATGGATGCCATTGCATATCCCAATTGCACAGATCAAAACATCCGGTGATGGGGGTGGGGGTTATGAAGCCAATTGTAGTGACGGGGATGAGCCTCACTAGCATCACCTGCGATAATCGTCCCAGGTGCGGCCTCCTATTGGCTGCCCCCCGCGCCAGAGATTCAGCGGTGGCTGTGCGGAGTTCAGGGGCAACACAGGTGCTGAGGAGTCGGGTAAGTATAATCTATATGAGGTGACCGGGCAATGGAGGGTCATTATAGGGGTTGGATAACCCTATAGCAATAATGGTTATCCTCTTAGAAAAGTAGTTTTATAGTTGTTTAACCTTGCATTTAATCTTAGTGACACTGTACTTTCATTACACTTTTGGTACGTTATATGGACATATCAAAAGTTTAGGTCTAAGCGCTGAGACTCCCACTAATCTCAAGAATGATGTAAGAGAAGCATGCGCATAGCACACTCTGCTTGCTGCACGAGACAGGAGCCAGATGAGACTTTCTGTTGGGTCCGTCTGGCTTCATGTTTCTGCTAAGTGCATGCCTCTCTCTCCTCGTTCTAAAGATCGCCTGGAGTCTCAGTGCTCAAACCCCCATCGATCTAAACTTTTTATATGTCCCTATAACATATCAAAAGTTTAATAAAAGTACACTGCCACTTTAAGGCCATTGTGATTTAGCATCAGATTATTAATTAGCAGTGTATAATACTTTCATCATTGCAAATTGCATTGAGAAACCACTTTAAAGCAGTACTGGGGTTCTTTAATAGATTTCTGCGTACAAACCCTCACCCAGGATTCCTCTCCTTAAAAATAAGATTGCAGTGAGGTAGTACAGTATAGACTACTTATGTTTGTTCTGCTGCCTCTTTAACATTCTTGTGATATCGCCCCTCACTGTAAAGTCCTAAGGGAGTTTCATTGAGTGTAATTTTACAGACTAATTGGTGTGCTATATTATCATGCATGCATGTCAGCAGACATAGAGCCAGCCGGCCGGAGAGCGCGCAGAGCAACCATTCCACATGCCTAAGAAAACACTGGACATAAATGCAGTCTTATAAAACTGGGATCCGAGAGCTGGCTAAAAACATAAATTAAAGTCACTAGTGAATGTTTTGCCAAATATCACACTTCACTACTTGGCCAGACCCCAGACATCATGTTTAGTCTTCAGATTCTGCAGCTAAAAAGCAGGAGAACAGTTTTCCAGAATTTTCCGAAGATCTTAACATTTTATTGATTCATAATTTTCTGTATTAAAGGAGAGGGGATGTGTTGTGAGTCACAACTTGTGACGTTTCAGCTACCTCTGGTAAGAAGAATGCAGGAATCATACTCCAAAATAGTAATGTGAATGAAACGAAGAACAGATGTTCAATGGAGGTTCTTGAGGGGATATGTTGGTTACAGTGCAGCTACCAGGGAAGAGTAAATGTTATTAGTAGGTAATCTTGAGGTATCAACACATTAGGCTTATAGGTAGGAATTGATGGATCTGTGTCAGTTTCCAACTATGCAACTAACCAAGAGTTGACAGCAGGTTGGTTTTCAGGATTTCTTGAGGGCTCCTCAAAAGGTGTGTGTGTGTGTGCATCCAGTACGTATTGATGACTTATCATCTGGATCCCACTCCTAGCACCCCCGGCAATCAACTGTTTAAAGAGGAGGCAGCGCTTTTGCGAGCACTGCTCCCTTTTCAAGATTACACTGCTCGTCGTCTTGCTTGCAGCGGTGGCGCAGTGTTATCATAAGTGTTTGTCTCATTCAAGTAAATAAAACAAGTGTATTGTAAGGGTATTTTTCAAGTACTGATTGGTTCTGTCCCTTTAATTCTGTTCCCTTTTTCTTTTACCGTTCTGTGCGATGATGTGATTTGTAATGTAGTACCCATCCCACATTGTCCTGATAAGACCACATTCCTGAGTGATCTCAGAGACATACATAATGCACACTGAATGAGGGGCTGATGGGAATAACTGTGGTCTGCACTAACAATTAATGGACTTCAGTGGAGTCTTCACCCCATTTAGGCTACTAATGTATTTACTTTTTATTATTCTGTATGTGATTTGTTTGTGTTATTGTATATTTAATCACTTAGTAAATATATTTTTTCACTTTGCCTGCGTAAGCTTATTTATTCTCAAATCTTTTGAATTCACGTTACAACAAGCACTTGTAATTACACTGTGCCTCCAAGGCAATGTACAGTATACTCTTGAAGAAGAAGTAGCACTTGCAAAAGTGTATGCTTCAGTTTACTGCAGAATGCTGGGGGTGCCTGAGGTTGTATTATCTATATTATTGTAAAATGTAATAATATTACAAAAGTAGCCAACCCCAAAGACTGCAGCATGCTCACATTAAACAAAAACAATTCTTAAAGTATAGAGTACGGTGATAAAATTACAGATGATCACTTCACCTGAAATCCTGCTCTCGCTTTGATCATGACAAGTAATGTATCAAAGGAAACGTGGAATGGGGAAGGGAATGATAAATGTTTTGTTATTGTACATATGGCCAAAAAGATCTTGTTTTGTTTTTTGTTAAAATAATTTTCAAGTAAATGTAAAAACAAATTTGAGCTGACGACTGTATGAAGTAATTTAAAGATCACTGTCCGTGGAATTATGTTGTTAGCTATAGATATCTGGAATGCATAAATCAAAGCAATACTCATGTCTAGTTTAGGGCCTGAGGCAGAGGTTTTCCAAATTGTTGAAAAATTTCCACAGTGGGTAGATGTTCTAAAATAAAAGAATGTACGCTCACAAGCTAAATCTTTTGCTATTCTGGTGCTGCCCCACCAGTCCTCACCCCTGATCTGTGTTTACCTGGCTGCAGCAGTGATGTAGCCGTATATCCGATCACTGCACTGACCGTTCACAGGCTGCAGCGGTCACGTGGGGTGTATGGCTACGTCGTCCCTGCATCCAAGTGGGTCTTTTACCCTTTTGCAATCCCTTTAGGGTGGCTTCACACACACAGGTTTTTTTTTTGTTTGTTTCTTTAGAAATGCCACACTTTTGCATTTTTTTCATTCAAGTTTTTTTTTTTTTTCTCCAAAGTCAAAAGGAATGAGAAATATAAAGGGAGGACATATACATCTTCTTGCTGGATCCACTTTTGGCTATGGCTAAAATAACTATCAAAAAGTGCAGTAGCAATTAAAGTAAAAACAAAACACTGTGCGAGAGATTTATCAAAACTGGTGTAAAGTAGAACTGGCTTATTTGCCCATATCAACCAATCAGACTCCACCTTTCATTTTTCAGAGCTCATTGCTATGGACAACTAAGCCAGTTTTTTTTTTTTTGCACCAGTTTTAATAAATCTCCTCCTGTATGTATGTTGAAATGGAACTTTATGCCTGTGTAATTTGGGGCAGACTCGAGACCTGTCTGACTCCTGTTTTTTTTGTTTCAATGAGAGACAGCACATGTCCTTTCTTGGCGTGATGACCGGTCGGATGTCTTTTGAAGCTGCAGCAGGTGTCCACATGCGGTTTAGCTCCATTCCATCAATTTTTTTCAATAGTGTCGGCCTACGTTAAGGCTGGCACTTCAATGGTCACATAATAAGTTTCTGCTCCTAATAGGATGCTTCAGTGTCAATGATGTGACCCTAAAGAACAGAGATTCAAATAGACACGTTCAAAAGAAGTTTGGCATCCTGTCACTTTAACTTTGTCCATTGCTATGCTAATGTACTAGAAGAAAGACTGATGGCGACATTATAGAAGGATGCAATACAGAGGACACCGAAAACTCTTAGATTTCGTTTATGGTATGACCAGAAATAAGTGCATTTTTTCTGCATTGCTCCCCATATTGTACATGTGTGTGACTCGAATAGCAAATAATGTATTTTTGGCATGGTGTGACTACCGCTCATTGGCGTTAGATGTTTAGCAGTGATGGAGTTAACTATGGTCAGTCTTGCACTGAGCAGAGTAAATACATTATCAAGTTAATGGCTCTGTGTGGTTTTTTGTAGCCCTATCCTGTGACAGCCAAGTATCCAGACACAGACGCTAGGTTTAGGATTGGATTTCCAGTTCAGTTTTCCAGCTGTTGGTTACTCCTTCCCGTGCCTGCCCATTAGCCCCCCCTGCTGGGAATCCCTGCTGCGAATAGCGTCCAAAATCTAATCTGCCTGCATACACCCCAGAGCAGCTTTTTCTGACCTTTGATAGAACATGACCCGAGCACAGGCAGAATGTTAAAAACACCACGAGACCAGATCAGGTCTTCTTACTAAAAAGTGTCATACTGCAAGTTCAAGAATCACTGTGAAATATAGCACCTTAGCTCTGCCACGTCTGTACATACCAGTATTTCACTACTGTGACTAGCAATGTTCTGCTGCATGTCAGGTGTTTCTATGCAGGTGCATGGAGCAGTCCCAATAAAGTACCAGGGTCTGTAAGGATTCCCAAAATCAATCTAATATTAAAGGGAATCTGTTGCCTCAATTGTGGACTATTATCTACAATGATAAATGCATAGTATGGAGTACAATAATATATTTTATTCATTTATAATAATACAATGTAATTAATAATATTACATAATATAAAAGTATAATAATAATACGTAGATAAGGAGTCTAGATCACAATTTCCCAATTTCCCTGCTGTCCGCGATCAAAGCTGCACTGAAATAAACAGTCAGGACTACTGCGCTTTTCTAACATAATGGAGAGGACTTGTGCGCATGCACAGCAGTCCTAACAATGTATTTCAACATAGCTCTGAGAGCTGACTGCGGAGGAACAGGGGGCAGTAGGAAAATAAAAATTACTGACCTGGGCTCCATATCTGCCGTACTACTCATGTATTACTGCAGATAATGGTCCAAGATCATGGTGGCAGATTCCCTTTAATACAACAAGCACACACCAAATTCATAGCTGGAGGAATTCTTTAGTTTGCATATATTTTTAAGCGGATTTAGTGCAATTCAGTTCTTCTGTGATCACAGTTTTTTTTAAATTATATGTATGATGCATTTTAGGAGCTTAACAGCAATAGGAGGCATTTGTGTTGGAATTGTGACTGTGTAAAAAAATGCTGCTGACCTTATTGGAGATATCTGTAAATTAAAATGTTAGAGGATAAGGGGTAGAACTTACTTTTCGTTTTAATCTGAAGACATCGGCTCAACACAAATTGGGAGAGTTTGCCTGTGGCTATAGGCTACTTTTACTATAAATGTAACCAATTAAATAGGTATTCCACTTTAAATGATGACATTTGTTTGGATAATAGGATAGGATCTACATTTAAATTTTGCTTGTAGACCTTTATTAATCTATACAGTAGCCTCTTCCTAAACAAAAAAAATGGTACGGTCCATTTTAGTCCTTCAAAACGCATCCATAGGAGAGCTGGATAGGTCTAAACATGTCAGTCATCATGTGACCTGGCTTTCTATTAACTGCTCAGGTATCTGAATAGCAGTGTATTGGAGAGCAGAACATATACATGTGCAGCAGTATCTCATCATCTTGTCTGTCAGTGTCTGTGTAGAAACAGATCTGTATGTTGTATGTGTGTTTAACACTAAACTTTATTAGCAACATAACAGCAACATCACCTAGAGACAGGCAGCCATGTAGTTACTGTAATAGCCACAATAACAATCTTTATTTCACCAGTGGTCCTATTTAAATGAAATCTGTCACATGATATGAGTGTATTAACCTAAAAGTATGGCTGTGTTCAATAAAGTACCTTGTGTCCAACCAATTTGGACTTTTGGTTTTATTTTAATTCTCGTTTTTCTAATATGCAAATTTTAAGTGAAGGAGCCCAGAGGGGCGTTACTATCGATAAACGGAGCCCAGTAACGCCCCCCTCCTGTGCCCAGCCCGCCTTCTTACTTGTATAAAGCACTCCTCTTCAGGGCCGGAGTAACGCCCACATTTGCATTCTTGGCCGCCTCCCCCCTCAGCATCGGCACGGCAGCTCTAGAAACCACACATCCAGCTGCCTGCCGCTCTCCTCCGAAGCGGGCGGTAGTGCGCCTGCGCGAGAATTCAGAGGAGAGCGGCAGGCAGCTGGATGTGTGGTTTCTAGAGCTGCCGTGCCGATGCTCAGGGGGGGAGGCGGCCAAGAATGCAAATGTGGGCGTTACTCCTGCCCTGAAGAGAAGTGCTTTATACAAGTAAGAAGGCGGGCTGGGCACAGGAGGGGGGCGTTACTGGGCTCCGTTTATCGATAGTAACGCCCCTCTGGGCTCCTTCACTTAAAATTTGCATATTAGAAAAACGAGAATTAAAATAAAACCAAAAGTCCAAATTAAGAATAAAGACTACAGCTGGACACAAGGTACTTTATTGAACCCAGCCATACTTTTAGGTTAATACACTCATATCATGTGACAGATTTCCTTTAATTATCACATGGATGTGTGCTGACACAGCACATGCATGTCATGTAACACTGTTGCTTGCTGAATATCAGGGGTTATATGATGTGTAGGGTGTCACATGACAGATGCCATGTTTCAGTTTGGCCATGGATACATTACACAGAACTGATACAAGGGTTATACCATTTTACTGCATAAATATATAAAAGGTATGTATGTGCAATTTTACATACATATTAGAAAATGGTATTTTTCCTATTTTATATTTAAAAAAAAAAAAACCCGCAATATTCCTTTAAGTAGACATGGAACTGGCTTGCTATATATGGCCATTTTTGCATTACATTTTTCTGCGTTAGGTCTTCCTCAGGTGGGCCTCCTGGAGGCCATCTTGTTCATCTTTTAATAGGTCAAAAGACCAATGCAATTATCTAAAGGGAGTAAGCTTAAAGGGGTTATCCAAGATCTGTAACGTCCACCCATGTGCCCGGGCCCCTCAGAGAGGTTGGACTTATCTCGCTCCCCGGCACCTGTGTCGCTTCTCATACTGGCATGGCGCCACTGCATCGCCCCATTGTGCGGATGAAAACTTCCGGTGCTGGGTGGGTCCCCTGCCAATTGCAGGCTGCAACGGGAATGAGCCTTCCTAGCAAAATGAATGCCATAATGCATATTAATATTAAAAAGGTCATCTGGAATGTAAGTAAGTATATGTTGAGCACAGAAAGTACTGCAACATTGTAATTTACAATATAGTTTTATTTGACCTAAAGCATTTTCCAAAATTGAAAGGGGTTGGGCCAAAGGGAAGGGGTGTGTAGAACAAGATTTCTATACATTGTTATAAGCCTCAATGTTATTTTTAATATTAATTTTGAATTATAGTTCCGTAGTAAATAACTTGTGGATTACTTGTAAACTTGGCACAACCCCTTTCAATTTTAGAAATGGAAGGAAGATAGACATTGATCCTGGGATTGATATAGCAGGATTACAGGTTGGACTTGATGGACTTTTGTCTTTTTCCAACAACTATGTAACTATGTAACTGCTGGAGATAGCCAATTACAGCTACAGCCGTTTTCAATGAACTGATTATAAGGTCACTAACTTTTCACAAAACTTTTGATATGTCAGAGATATGAAGGATGGGGGCCTGAAGTGCACGCAGATCGTGCTCCCTGTCCTTGCTACATGAGATGGGCCCCATAGAAGTCTATAGGCCCACCTCTATTGCATCCTCAGCAGCGAGGATATGCTCAAGCTTCTCTTCCCTCGTTCTAGGGATGGGTAAGGGGGGTTGTCTCAGGGCTCAGACCCCCACCCATCTAAACTTTGATATGTCTCTATGACCTATCAAAAGCTTTGTAAAATGTTAGTGACCCTTTAAATATAAGATACAGTAATTATTTTAGTTATGGGAAACTTTCCCTGTTGTCTACATTGGTCCATTATGCTAAAACTTCTATTCCGTGCAAAGATAATTCCAGAAATACAGGGCATAATATATGGCTGTCATTGGAAGAACATCTGTTCTTAAGAACCAAAACATATCTTCAATAAGAGCAGTCTCTGGCATCAATTCGCTTCCAAGAACACATTTATTTTCAGTTAATAATGACAAACTGTACAATGGGGTTTTTATACTGGTACTGCGAGAGGACAAAACGTTTCATCAACTAAAGTAAACATTCTCCAATGTAAGAGAACCCCTCCAGATGGGGAGAATTTAGAGAGCAGATCCAAAGTGATGAATTTCCCAATGTTTTGATCATTATATACCAAGTTTACAAGATGAAAGCAAGGCTGTTCTCATTAAGGTCTATGCTAAAACAAGATTCCAAACCCGATGCACATGTTGTGACTCTGAAGTATTGGCAAACTTATGAAGAAACAAACGTATTAAAATTATATAACGTACTGTTAAAACGGCTATAACTGGGAAATCTGTATGGTCTAAAGTAAGTCTGCTGCATAAACAGCATTTTCACATTTTACTCCTCCCAGGTGAGATTGAAGTCAAGTGACCTCGGAGCCTCCGCTGGAGAAATCGAACAACTGATCAAAAAGCATGAGGCCTTTGAGAAGCTTCTTTCATCCCAGGAGGAAAAGGTACTCTATGCACAATGCTGCCGTAGTTATATGGTAGTACTCATGAGATTGAAATACCGCATACAAAGTGTGTACAGTCCAGTAGTACCACTGCTAGACACGTTGCACCTTCATGACCTATGCTAACCATAGACTTACAGATATCTGCTCCATGTAAGTTATCTATGATAAGGTTCAGCTGCTTCAACTGATCAAATTGTGGAGCATTTTAATTTTTACCAGTTAATGCATATCCAAGGGATACAGGACATCCATTTTCTGTTATACTCAATGCTACCTTCCAGCCTCTCTGGAGGTACCTGGTCTCCTCAGATTTGGATGACCATACACTTGGACTTATATATCTGGTAATTATGAATGCTTCAAGATTGAAGGTTCACATCTTTCTTCTGTTACTTTGATTGATATGTTTAGAAAAGGTTGCAAGAAAGTTGACAACATGTAGAGGATATCTCTCTTTATTTTGGAGAGTATCACCCTGCAATCCTTGTATTTGCAATACATATTTGAAGCTAACAATTTACCTATCCAGGAAGAACAGTCATATAACTATTTCATACAGTGGTGTCAAACTGATATGTCTGCCAAGTTTAATGTTGAGTTACATTTTTCAGGTGACATCCTTGCAAGATCAAGCCTCCAAACTTCTAGAAGACAGCAGAAGACCGGAGACTAGGCAGGTCCAGTACAGACTGAATTCTGTCATAGACAGGAGGAAAAAGGTGAAAGCTCTCAGTCAGGCCAGACGCGAAGAGTTAACTACAGCCCTCCTGCTGGCTCTATTCAACCAGAACCTCTCAGAGGTAATACGCTGCATTTTTCAGATTTGTTTTGGATATGTCTCTGTTTCCGTGGCATGTCTCTGAAAGCGAGATGTTGTCTTTACGTCATATATTTTTCTTAGGAAATTCTTGTATGTATAACTATTTACTTCTGTTGTAGGATACCAGCATTTACATATTCTGTTAACTCACTCCTAGTGACTCATTTTTTACAGCAGTTCTCCTCTGATACTAATAGAGAGGGCCCTCTACCATATGCCCCAATAGTTCACAAGTGGTGGATTTGCATAGTAAAATGTACTCTTCACTTAGTGCAAAATATAACTTGTGGCACATCCAGCAATATTGAATACAAAGTGCAAGGTCTCTGGCACCAGATGAGGAGGTATAATGGCTGGTTGGATGGCAATAGGTTGGCACCAGCAAGCACTTGTGGATATAGGTGTCCACTGTAACACAGGTTTGATGTCAGTCTGGCCTAGCGGTGATTTAAGTAGGTGGTGGTGTCTCAGCTGTTCTCCCTCACCTTGCAGCAGTGTATTTGGCTGATCACTATGCTGTATTGTCGCACTGATGCTTTCTGGAAGCAGTATTCTTGTTTCTGACGATCTCTCTGGAATGTTGACCTCACGGGAGAATTAGATCTGCTTCCTAGGAGTAGGAGCTCTGACATGCGCTTCCTCTCTCTTTACTGTCAGAATTGTAACTCTTCCTCCAGGCCGGAAGCAGGACCAGCCAACTTCTATTTTGTGGGGAGGAACAGGGTCGTTAGTGCTGTTCCTGCAAACCATTACCTCCTCTGCTGGAATGAATGGCCAAAACATTAAAAATACATAACGTAACAATACATAACTATATAAATTTGCAGGTCTGGGTACTGTACATATGTAGAAAAATTTGCATTCATTTAGACAATCCATAGTTTTCCAAGTCCTACTGGACTAATAGTTTGCCATAGAGCTGAATAGAAATGACTCACTGGGACCTACCGTACTTTGTCCTGTTTCTTCCCTAGAATACAAGTGAGAACCAGAGAATACCTAAAGAAGAACTCCCGACAAAAATTTTATTCCATGTCCTGCTAGAAATGTACATGATAATCTGTAGTGAATGTCATTTTCTTACCAGTGTCTGAATTTTTGACTTTTATCATCCTGAAGTTTCTCATCTGTGTCATGTGACCAGCAATTATACCCACCAATTCACACATAGACTTATGTGTGGACAGGAAGTCTAATTCTCTATGTATTCCTATGAGACTGAAAGTGAGGCTCCCATAGGAATGAATAGAGCAGTGACTGGCTTTCTGTCCTGGGTCAGGTGGAGGTCAGGGAGTTGGTCACATGACCCAGCTACAATAAGAAGAGAGGTTTTTACTCACAGAAACAGTCACTGATAAGAAAATGACAATCACTACAGATTATATCATGCACCTTTCTAACAGGTCAGAGAATAAACATTTTTGCGGCAGTTCTTCTTTAAACACTTTTGATCTTAAGGTGATGCAAATATAATTTTTCATTCCATTCTCAGGCTCAGTACTGGATCAATGAGCGCATGCAGATGCTGGATGATGACACTCAGCAAGGGTCCACAGATATACAAAGTAAACTAAAGCTCTTACAGAAACATCAAGTGTTTGAAGCTGAAATTCTTGCCCATGAGAAGACAATCCAAGATGTTACTGAGGTAAACGAAGCCCTTAAACACTGGGTTAAAAAACACCATCTTATGGCTATGGTAACTGCATACTATCATTTTTCATGTACAGATGGGGAAGTCATTGATATCTCAGCAACATCCCAAATCTGCAGATATACGTCGGAAAAATCAGACACTGCTTGAAGAATGGGAGAAGCTGAAGAAAGCAGTAGCTGCACGGGGGAAAATGCTGGAGGATAAACGAGACTTACTAGAATTTTTGCAGAAGGTGGATCAGGTGGAGGCTTGGATCAGAGATAAGGTAAGCAATGATGTGGTCATTGATGTCTGCTAGATTCTATAAAAGTTGTCACCTTTTTCTTACATGTCTATCATATTGCTTTCTAGGAAGTGATGATTAATGTGGGTGATGTAGGTGAAGATTATGAACACTGTCTCCAGCTTACAAAGAAGTTGAATGAGTTCCGTGGAGCAGGATCTGGGGTAAATTATTCATGTTTAACCTTCTTTATATCACGGCCGCCATGTTTACATTGACATGGCATTTAGTTGGCTTTCTGTGCGTATACAAAGTTGGACACGGCTTACTGGCTCTTTTCACATTTGATCTTCCTTTTCAATGGAAACTGCAATGCAATGCCAGATCCATCATATGACAGATTCTCTTGGCTTTCTCATGGGGTCTGTTGGGTCTTGCCAAACTACACACGCAGTGCTATACTAAGAAAGTGGGGTCCCTTGACCCCTTTTTGGCACTCCATAATGCAGAGTATAATTTAGAGGTGGGCGTCCATATGTGCACTCTAGTTCAGGGGAGTTCTGAAATGCTAGACCAGGCATGCTCAATCTACGGCCCTCCAGCTGTTGCAAAACTACAACTCCCAGCATTCCTGAACAGTCTATAGCTATTAACCTACAGCAGGGCATGGTGGGAGTTCTAGTTTTACAACAGCTGGAGGGCCACAGGTTGAGCATCCCTGTGCTAGACTGTTAGTACAACACTCATAGTCTACAATGGAGAGAGACACATGAATGCATGGACTCAACCTCTGTGTAGAAACCGCTATCATACTTATACTTTAATCATGACATGCTTATATACCATATATTTCTAAGATGGATTCCACCCCTTTAAAGGGATTGGCTCATCTCAGACATCTGGAACCTGCTTCTATTTCCAAAACGGGGCTGCCAAAGTGAAGGAGAGCACGCCGTATATGCATGGTGTACTCTTTACTCATTGTTGTGGGAGTCCCATAGTGGTGAATGGAGAGCGTTCCATGCAAGCACAGCTGTTCTCCGTTCACTATGATGACCCACACTGGAGATAGGTGTGACCCACTCCTATCTGACATTGATGGCATAAGATCAGCCAACCTCTTTAAGTTTTATTGTGGACTTTTGGAGTGTCTCAGTCTGACAATGTGGTCCTTGGATGAAAAAGGATGTGCACCCCTGGAATAATTATATATATATATATATATATATATATATATTTGCTAAAATGATCATCTTTATTGGGAACATTACAGGAAGTAACAGTGGATGATGCCCATATAAAAGCTATTAATGCTCTTGCCACCAAGCTGGAGAGACAGAACCTGGAAGAGATGAAGACCGTCCACCAACGGAAGAAACAACTAAATGACAAGTGAGTGCCTGGAACATTATAGCAAACATACATACAAAATACTACAGCATTCAGGTATGGTGCAGCAAGGCAAAAGCAGGGTGAACTAATGGAGAGAACCACTTACAGTCTAAAAGCAATATCAGGGTTGATTAAAAATAAGTTGGTAAGTGAATAAGCATCCACATTTTTGTAAAGGGGGAAGTTGAACTGGAACAGTTGTTGTGAGAGACCTAAGTTAGGTTGTATTCTTGTTGGCAAAAAGTTTGAAGAGCTGGGGAGTAGAGTTTCCTTAAAGTGGTTGCCCAAATTCTAAAGAAAAGATAAAAGGCAAGTAGGTTGTAAAAACATAACTGTATACCACATGTGACCACTGCAGCCAATCATTATACTACAAGAGACCAGCTGGAGTTACGAAGCAGGGGTTCAGGAAGGGAATGTGATTCAGAACTTTGAGTATAACTTTTTTTTTTAATACAGCTTCTCTGCTTTTTGTAATTTTTTTTTAACCTGTTAAAGGTTGTTTTTTTTTCTCAGCATAGGAATATGTATTTGTGCTAGTTTGACTGCTTTTACCCCCATGGATTTCATGAACGAATGGGCTGCAGTGGTAGTTCAGTGCTGCTGCTGCATCACTTTTTTTTTTCCAGCCACCCGGTCAGCAAGGAAATACATCACAAGCCCCATTTGCTTGAAAGAAGCAGCTCCCTGCACAGCAGGTCTCCAGGGGCAGTTCTGTGGTAGAGATATGCAGAAGGAACCTTGGTCCCCTCTTTTTTGGGAATCAGCAGGAGTTCATAAAGTGACCCACTCCCACCAGTACAGTACATTGTTATGGCATACCTCAGTAATAACACTGGGATGATGGGAATACCCCTTCAAATTTGCAAGGACTAACGTTCATATTAAACACGGATGTGAAATAATAACTGTGTTTTTTGTCCTGTAGGTGGAATATTTTCCATGGGGATCTAAACAAGTATCGCAAGGCTTTAGAAGGAGCCCTTGAGATTCACGCCTTAATCCGCGAAATTGACAATATCAATGAGAGGATGAGTGAAAAGGTATGGAGTAAATCGAAGAGTGAGGCTTATAGTGAGCAGTTGTGAGGCTGCTTATATAACAGATCTGTGTTTTCCTCCCTATTCATCTGTAAATTGGCTTAAAGGGATTGTCCCATCTCGCCATTTCTACAGCAAGATGGAACTAAGCGCTGGCCCTAGGTGGTATTGTAGTAAATGGGAGTTATGGAGGCTTGTTCCGCTAGGCCATTTGAGTTGCTCCCTTTCACTACAATAGGAGTTACGGAAACAGCAGAGCGCTGGTCCACTTGGCTCTTTCTGTAAGCTCGACCTCCCAGGCCCGGTGATTAATGTACATTATCTAACAATGTGTTAGACGTAATAGGTTGGTGGTCATCTGTATAAAGGCGCTCATAGAATTCCCCCAATATTTTATTAATAGTTTGGGGGTCATCTGCGAGTTTCCCTTTGACTGCCTGTAGTTTACCCGTTTTGTTCCCATATCTGAATAACGTCTCCTCCATATTTGAGTGGTAGTGTTGCTCCCTCTGAAACGCCCAGTCATTGAAAAACTTGTGCAGTTGGCGCCACGCCGCCAACCTCTTGGGAGAAGGGGCGTCCCTATGCGCTGTATAAGTTGAGCGCGCTAACAGACTGGCCGAAGTACATCTGAAATGCCTCATCTTGAACCAAATTCGAGGGGAATCGACACAATATGTCAGATCCCTTCCTTTTCTTCTGCTTTTAGTCATACTGTACCTTGCAAAATAGTTAAAAAATTTATATTTAGCATATGTGCACTTATCGTGCCATTATTTTTCAAATATATTTTAATTTTTGGAGATGTTAAAAGGCATATAGGTTTAGCTGCAATTTATAGGATTTTCAAAATTTCCAAAACCTATTTTTTTAAGGGACCAATTCAGTTCTGAAGAGTCATTTTAAGAGGCCTATATATTATAAATCCCCACACAAATCACACTGTTTTAAAACTACACCCTTCAAGTATTCAAAATGACATTTAGAAAGTGTTAAAGATGTTTCACAGAAACTAATGGAAAATGGAAGTGAAATTTAAAGGGAGTCTGTCACCTAATTTTCACCAATATAACTAACAGCAGTGCCTCACAGAAGATAGCAGACACATCCCAGACATACCTGTGTGCACTGTGTGTGTATTACATGTCACATCCCAGACATACCTGTGTGCACTGTGTGAGTGTATTACATGTCACATCCCAGACATACCTGTGTGCACTGTGTGTCTGTATTACATGTCACATCCCAGACATACCTGTGTGCACTGTGTGTCTGTATTACATGTCACATCCCAGACATACCTGTGTGCACTGTGTGTCTGTATTACATGTCACATCCCAGACATACCTGTGTGCACTGTGTGTGTGTATTACATGTCACATCCCAGACATACCTGTGTGCACTGTGTGTGTGTATTACATGTCACATCCCAGACATACCTGTGTGCACTGTGTGTCTGTATTACATGTCACATCCCAGACATACCTGTGTGCACTGTGTGTCTGTATTACATGTCACATCCCAGACATACCTGTGTGCACTGTGTGTCTGTATTACATGTCACATCCCAGACATACCTGTGTGCACTGTGTGTCTGTATTACATGTCACATCCCAGACATACCTGTGTGCACTGTGTGTCTGTATTACATGTCACATCCCAGACATACCTGTGTGCACTGTGTGTCTGTATTACATGTCACATCCCAGACATACCTGTGTGCACTGTGTGTGTGTATTACATGTCACATCCCAGACATACCTGTGTGCACTGTGTGTCTGTATTACATGTCACATCCCAGACATACCTGTGTGCACTGTGTGTCTGTATTACATGTCCAGGAAAAGCACTTTTATTCTGCTGGAAAACAGCTCATAAGTGCCCAGCTGAAAGTGAAAGTAAAGCTTTCAAACAAGGTCATATTTCTATCTGCTACCAATCCTAAGATATGAGCAGCTAAAGCAGCCCTCCCCTCTTCAGTCTGGTTTGCTTTTGGCACTTGCAGCAACAGAGCTGGGCACTTAGGAGCTGTTTTCCAGCAGAATAAAAGTGCTTTTCCTGGACATGTAATACAGACACACAGTGCACACAGGTATGTCTGGGATGTGTATCCAATCTTCTGTGGGGCAGTGCTCTTAGTTATATTGATGAAAAACAAGTGACAGACTCCCTTTAAAGATTTTTTTTATTGCAGAATTTCAATTTTAATCCTTTCTTGGAACACATCAGGTGATAAAAAAAATAAAACTCAATGAGGGATATTTATTAAAGAGGACCTTTCACCACTCCTGACATGTCTGTTTTAATAGCTTCATGCATTCACCATGTAATAACAATTCTGGAACATCTATTCTTATGTCTGTATGTTGTGCCATTCCTTTATTATTTCTACTAGAAGTTATGAATGTATTGCTAGCAGTCTGCAGTAAGGGTACAGAGGGGAGGTAACCGGTTGGGGGGTGTACCTGCCCAGACTGAACATGGCAGCACTGATTGGATAGTGTGACTCTGTGCAGGTACACCCCTCAACTGGTTACCTCCCCTCTGTACCCTTTCTGCAGACTGCTAGCAATTCATGTATAACTTCTAGTAGCAATAATAAAGGAATGACACAACACAGAGCCATAAGAATAGAAGTTCCAGAATTGTTATTACATGGGGAATGCATGAAGCTATTAAAACAGGCGTGTCAGGAGTGGTGAAAGGTCCTCTTTAAGCTAATTACGCCATATGTGCGCCATAATTTGTGACTTTTTAAGTCTTCAGAAAAGTAGTGCGAAAATGGGTGGGAGTTAGCTGAAGCGGGCAGGGCTTTGCCTCAGCCGCCAGTGCAGGGAGATCAAGACTGGAGGATGGATGCACCAGTCTTGATATATCTAACCCAGTATTTAATATCCTGATTCTCCATTTTTAGATGTAACCCATATGTGGCCCTACAGTGCTTCTTGACTCACTTTCCAGCCTCAGAAATGAAGGTTCACCTTTTGAAGCCCTGATTTTGCTGGAATGGGTTTGGGTGCCATGTTGCAATTGCAACATCCCTGACGTACCAGTATAGTGAAAACTTCCAAGAACTGATTGCATTTTGGAAAAAACACCCCAGATAGAGGTGTGGTCACAGTTTTGGCCCCACAGGTGTTTCACAGAAGTTATTAACATTGGACTCTGGAAATTATTATTTTTTTTCCAATAATAGTTTTAGTCCCATATTTGTTTTTTATACAGGAACAATCCGTGTGTCCATGAACAGCTGTTTGAGGACACAGCAGGGTTCAGAAGGCAAGGAGCACTGTTTAAATTTTGGAATATGGACTTTTGCTGAAATTGACTATTTTTGTTGTTGTCTGGGCTGTATGGGGCTCTGATTTATAATGGCAGTATTTTTTTGGCGGGTGGTGGGAAGCAGATTTAGAATAAATGGACTTCTATCTCTGTTGTAGAAGGTAAAATCAGTTGCACTACTGAGGAAGACTAATCTATAAATGGGTGTCCTAAAAGCTAGATTGTAGTCAGTAATGAAAAACATAAGGTTGGCAGACCACATGTATTGTGTTACCTGTGAAATAAAGTGGAGTAATGCAAGGTTCCGAGATTCCTATATAATCCTCCAAACTAGAAAGTGAGCATATAAACGTATGGACTTTATCTGTCATGTATATACACATGTGGGAAAACCTCTGTTGGCAGATCAAAGCTGTTTTTTTCGAATATCTATTGCACATGTAACAATGTGGTTGCATTACGGACTTGTGGCAAAAGAATTTTGCATTGAATGTTACCTGGTGTCTTCAAAATACACAGACATGTCTCTGCTTGCCATGTGTTGCACAGATGATTGAACATCATACTGACATCTAGGTAAAGCATATTGGTATCTGCTGTGACTTGCTATATATATATATATATGTTAACATAAAGGCCCCTTTGTAAAAGTAAGAGGAATGATACACTCCAACATTTCCTATATTTTACAGTGTTGGGGAATCTATTGTTAAGGTTTTAATTCTCTAGTTAGTAGTCACACAAACAGGTTGGACTACAGCAATTTTTATAAATAAAAAATACTATTTTAAATTTATTTCCTTTCCTCTCTAAATACCTATTTAAACAGCTAAAAAAAAAAAAAAAACAAAAAAACATAAAAATAGGCAGCACTCTCAAGTGCTGAGTGCTGCCTATTTTTATGTTTTTTATTGAACTGATCCTTGTCAGATCCACAGGCATTGCACCTCACCATTCATATAGTGCTGCCAAGATTTTTTTGCATGCTATTTAAACAGCTAGATATAAGGGCGGCAGAAGATATGTAAGTATAGTCAGATGTGGATATTTGCTAATCAGTATTATACATTGCACAATAAATAGGGAGAGATTTGTCAATCTGTCCAAACCAGGCAGGGAGAAGCCCAGAGGAGAGCAGCTCATTTTTAGGGCTCGCACATACGACTGTGATCGGACAAGGAAACACGGACCACGTATCAGCCGCATCTCCTGGACTAATCGAGGCTCGCCTGACCCAAACTGACTGCATCATAGTGATTTATGATCTGATCGCAGGTGTATTGTACTGTGCTCACACGATGAGGCGAGTACACTGCAATAGCAGCAGGATCAGATAGCAACTGATTATATCACAGATTACTATGATAGTCGGTTCAGGTCCGGGAAGCCGCGGTCGGCACAGGAGATCAGGTCAACACAAAGGCCCTGATTTATCATACCATCACTCCAGAATTCTGGCATCAAAAAGTCGCAAAATAGGGCTTTTGCAACTTTTTTGCACTCCCGTGCGCAAAATTTATGCGATTGAGCAAAATTTTGCTACTTTTTTTGCGACTTTTTGCATGTGTACACCACTCACTCCAGTTTTTTTAATATGGGTGGAAAAGTGGGTGTGGTTAGGGGGGGAAGACTTTGAGGGGAATTTATCATTAGAAGAATATTTGAAGTCAGTTTTGCTTCAGTCTGTGTTGGAGTACTTTGTGCCACATTTATCAAATGTCACAGGTTGTTTGATAAATGTGGCTTGTCCTTAAACCTAACACTTCTGTCTAGAGAAGCTACTCCACTTTTCCTACTCCACCCTCCTCCTGGAGTGAGATTGCGACTATTTTGCGACTTTTTAAAAAAAGTCGCAATGATAAATCTGGAGTGAAACTCATTAACCTAGCTAACCACACCCACTTTCCCACCCATATTACAAAAATGGAGTGAGTGGTGTTCACATGCAAAAAGTCGCAAAATTTTGCGCAATGACATAAATTTTGCGCATGGGAGTGCAAAAAAGTCGCAAAAGCCCTATTTTGCAACTTTTTGATGCCAGAATTCTGGAGTGATGGTATAATAAATCAGGGCCTTTATCTCTGGTTGATCATGGTTGTGTGCATGAGCCCTTAATATATCATTTCTAACAGGTGCCCACAGCCTCCTCACGCCTCTCCTTCTGACAGGATCATACTTACCTGCTCTCCACCGCTCCATTCCTCCGCGCTGGCTCCCATATCTCCATCTTCTGGTCTGGGGTTTGTCTTCTTCCTTCCCTGCATGTTCACTTTATCCTCTTCAGTCAACCGCTGGCTTCAGCAGTGATGTGTCCACGACAAACATGTCACCACCAAGGAAAATGAGGTAACCATGTTCATGCCAGGGAGGAAGGAAACAAGCACTAGGCCGGAAGATGGAGACGTGGGTGCTATCATGGGTAACAGGAGCGTCAGGGAGCAGGTAAGTATGATCCTTTCAGTACGGGAGGAAGGCTGTGGGCACCTGAAATGATGTATTCCCGGACAAACCCTTTACGCTATGTTTTGTCTGATTATGCTACGGCAAATTACATTCAAACATAGCTGTTTGCAACCAGGGAGCCTGATGGTATTTTATTCTGCCCCCTAATCTGCAAAATGAGACACAAACCCTGGACAGGAGTGGCTCCCCTTTCTGGAAGAACGCAGCCATGTTTTCTAATACTGGATAACATGTTTTAGTTAATATAGCTTAAATGTCTTGATTAGCTAATACACTAACAAGAGGTACTAAACTGTACAATCTGTAAATCCAGCCCCATAATTTTTTTTGCAAAGAGCTAATAAATGCTAATAAAATAACAAAAAGTATAATACTGTATTGATACCCTTATTATATGACCTACCCTGAGGATAGGTCATCAGTATTAAAATCCTGGAAAACCGATTTAAGCTCTATTTGCAGAAGAAAAGGTACATAAACCCCATTTAAGAGAGAAGAAACATTACTTGCATATTTTTTAATATTTGGAATGGAAAAATTTGGACCATTTCGGATACATGTCAACCTATCAAATTATAAACCGTCTGAGCTGACTTCATCATTTTTCACTGTAATTGGCTCCATTTAACCCAAAGAAAACTGAAGTCACATAAACACTGTTATAAACACAAATTAGATTCCTCTCTCATTAGAAGCTTTAATTTACTGTCTGAATACAGTGCATTTACGTCCACAATATATACAATATGCAGGGTATGTGTACTGTATAAATATAGGAAATTTTGTTTCTTGTAAGAATTAGTATTTTTTCTCCTTCTAGAGCACACTTATGCAAGCTCTTGACTATGGAAAAGATGTAGAAAGTGTCGCCAACTTAATCAGACGACATGAAGAAACTATTCGTGACATCAATGTCATCCAGTCCCAGAAAGAGGTAAGAAGTCCATGGGATGTCAGCAGGTTAGCCGCAGTCAGCTAATTTTGGCCCTTATGTAGTCTTGCAGGTATGATATCTTTTCATGGCTATCAAAAATAAAAGCAATGATGTTACATAGCAAGCTTTCAAGATAACGTAGGTCTCTTCATCACGCATAATAGAACAGTGTCTGAAGAAACAGGATATAATCCATATAAACTTAGAACAAATTCAGTCCTGTGGTCAGTATGTCTCACAGTGTCATAAATATATATACCCCAAATTCTTCTGGCTCTTTGAATTTGAAATTGCCTATTAATATGACTACTTTCATATGTTCTTCATTGTGTCCTGGGCTACAGAAATGCTTAGCCACATGAAATGTATCCCTTTCTTGTTATACTGAAACTTCTTGTTTAATTGATCTTGTATTATTCTACAGAATATCCAATGCTATTACATATAAATAACTAAGGCCACAACCAAATAATTAAGCTTTGAGACTACAGAACTACAGTCATAAGCGTCTGTTTATAAATCAATTCCTACATTTGTTGGGACCCCATCCATTTTCTTCTTGGAAAATGTTGACACTTGCCAAATAACTACAGGAACCAAAATTATTTGTTCTACATAAATATTCCCTTGCAGTCCTTGCACCAAGAAGCCAACCGGCTGTCACGAAGAAATTCATCAATGAGCGAACGTCTGGCCTCAAAAGAGAAGGAGATGACTGAAAATTGGCAGAAGCTCCAACTACAGGCCAGTCAAAGGTACTGATCTATTTATAAAGACAACAGTCTATGGTGCTCACGATCAGGGACAAGCAAGATGTCCTTATCTCACATTCTAGAATGTAATGTGTTAACAGGGTTTGTTCCCACAATAAGACATAGGTATAATATCTGCCTTCTCATACAACACATCCACCATGGAAAAAATCATGCAAACTCATGGAGCATAATAGACACAATGTATTGTCAATGTACCTCGCTCATGAATGCCTATTGCTATACCTGTGCTTGGTAAGCATGGAGAAGGTACCAGCGCTCCCATGAGCGTTGGTGCCTTCTCAAAAAGCCGATCAGCGGGGAGTCCCAGGTGTCGGACCCCCCACAATCAGATTCTGATGACCTGTCCTGGGGATTGTTTTGAATCACAGAAATAGACCCTAGAGGCAGTCTAATGGGTTTTTTATCCTAGATCTTAGAGGCCCATTATGATATCCGAGCCTGGGCTCACCGGATGATCCTCTGGTGAGCAAGAACGACCCTAATAGCAACAGAACATTCAGGAACAACTCCACAGAAAGTGGCCAACAGTAACAGGACAGTCTCTGTATTCCACAGGAAGTAGCCAACAGTAACAGGACAGTCTCTGTATTCCACAGGAAGTAGCCAACAGTAACAGGACAGTCTCTGTATTCCACAGGAAGTAGCCAACAGTAACAGGACAGTCTCTGTATTCCACAGGAAGTAGCCAACAGTAACAGGACAGTCTCTGTATTCCACAGGAAGGAGCCAACAGTAACAGGACAGTCTCTGTATTCCACAGGAAGTGGCCAATAGTAAGGGCCCGTTCACTTCAATGGCCGGCACGCGATCTTGCCGAGCCGCGGCTCCACAAGAAATTATAGAACATGTCCTATTTTTGTCCACAAGAGTGGACAAGAATAGGCATTTTGAATGGGGCGCCTGGCCGTGTGTTCCGCAATTTGCGGAACACACGCCAGGCAGCATCCGTGATATTGCGGATCCGCAATACTACGGCCATCTGAACGGCCCCTTACATGAAAGTTTCCATACTACACAGGTGGTTGTCAACAGAAATGGGACAATCTCTACATACCACAGGCCGTTGCCACTGGTGACAGGACAGTCTCTATACTGTACCCGCAGTGTACTCACAGCAGGAATAACAGGTACAATTAGTACATTTAGTAAACTTAAAATTGGAGCAAGATAAACCTTTCTAGATTATAAAATAATCCCACTGATCACAATAGCCTCCTCTTTGCCCCACGGCTTCGGAATCCAAATATATAATGCCAACTTTCTCTACACCTTCCTTCAAGATAGCGCACAAGGCCTAACCATCACCTGGGTGTTGGCCCAGTTGACAATATTTTCTCCAGTGCTTTTTTCCTAAGGGGTGAAGGTTTTGGCACAAGAGAAGGAGAAAAGCCCAAAAACTGTGTGGAATCCACTAAAAAACCTAATTGTCCCGCTCACTTTATTATACTTACAACAAGCAGACAGGCTTGACAAAGAACATAATAATCCACAATATAAGTCCGTACCCAACCGGTTTCACAATCCTCATCTTTATCAGAGTGGAGCAGAAGACAGCAAAAACTGTCTCAATCATCTCCTGCTCACTCCTCCCCATCCCCTCCCCATAGACTTGTATTGACATGTAATATGATCCTTCTGTGAGCTGCTCCCATCCCATCTATTTCAAAGAGAAGCATTTATCAAGGGGGCAGGATGGATGTAAACAGCTCATAACAAGAAGACTAGACATTTCTCTCTGATAAGACATATTGCAAAGTTTCATATGGTCAATTGTATTAGTGATTTATGCATTGTTGTGTGAAAAGTTAGTCACCATTTAAGTGCTGACAATCTTCGGGGTGCTCCCTTACAAACCCACATCGAAAAGGCTGTCAATCATTGTGTGACACCAGCCATTAGACTCATAAGTCCAGAATGGGCAGGGATTTGAATAAGTAAAAAAAATGGTGTTTACACTGTTTATTCCCTACACAACCAGAGATGAATTTATATAAATCGGTGTACACTTGGCTTCCTCTGGCGGTGGCTCCCCTTGGTAGCTTCATAAATAAAATATTAAGCAATTGTTCATTGCCTTGTGTTTGCGGGCAGGGAAAGTGTGCACCGACCATTCTGTCTAGTCTACTGAACATGTTTCATTCCTTGGCAGAAAGGAGAAACTGGATGCATCTTACCATCTGCAAAGGTTCAATGCTGATATCCGAGAGATAATGAACTGGATGCAGAAACTTCAGGCCTTGATGGATGGAGCAGGCTTGCCAAAAACTATGGGAGATGTTGGAGTCAGAATTGAGGAACACCAAGAGAGGAAGGTATGTAGTTGGATACATGTTCCATAGGGATTTAGGTGTAGATCCCATGATGAAATCCAGACCGAATCCACATTTCCCAATGAAACACTTGATACTTTATGTCCCATTCACATACACTGGAAAAAAAAACTTTATGGAATAATTTTGCTGGATCCAGCAGGGCTCAGCAAAAACGCTTCCGTTACTGATAATACAACCATCTGCATTCGTTATGAACGGATCTGGTTGTATTATCTTTAATATTGCCAAGACGGATCTGTCACTAACTCCATTGATGGAGGACGGATCCGTTTTCTATTGTGCCAGATTGTGTCAGAGAAAACTGATCGGTCCCCATTGACTTGCATTGTGGGTCATGACGGATCCATCTTGCTCCGCATCCCATGAAGGAAAGCAAAATACAGCATGTTGCGGTTTGCTCTCCGGTCTGGGAACAGCCTGCCGGATCCATGCTACCGCAAGTCCACCTTGCTGGCGAAAGTCCGCTCCGCCCCATTCACTATAAGTGTGCTATGGTTTTATTCTGGCCGCCCCCACTATAGTGAATGGGTTTGTGCGGTACAACGGATCTGGCAGACTGTTCCCCCACTGGAACAACCTGCCGGAAAAGACTAGAGGGAGAAAACAAGTTCTTACATATAACAGTCAGGAATAGCTTATAACTAGCAACTAATCCAGCTATTTTACAATAGAAGTGACCTTGATTGGTTGGGTCTGAGTCTGAGACATTGTATGTTGAGTCTGATTTCAACTTACGATGGGTCAGAAAAGTATCTTAAGGGATCACTGTATAATTGATACTTTTCATGCCCTGTATTATTGTAGATCTTGGTGTATTTGGTGATGCGGCTCCACACCAGGTCTCCGCGTCACTACACCAGACAGCAGTCAGAAAGAAGAATGTAAAATAAGCTTTGAACATATTGCTGGAATAAATCATGCTTGTTTTGGTATTCTCCTATTGTAGTCAGAAATAGAAGCTTGGACAGAAAGGTTCAACTCTGTGAAATCCTCTGGGCAGAAGCTGTGTAACTCTGGACATTATGCAGCTGATGAAATCCGACTTGTTCTCTCCAATGCAGAAGAGGCCTGGGATTTGTTAATTCAATCTTGGAGAGAACAGAATGTCAAGCTGTGTCAGGCTCGCGACCTACAGGTAATTGCAAAATTCCTTTGTCAAAACCAGGGTGGTAACATCGAAAAGAGAAGCTAGACAGGTAGATCTAGAGGCTGATGGCAGCGAGGCAGATATCAATTACTAGCCTCATGCACACTAGATACTATGGAGGTGTAAGCACTCCATATGCTGCCATGTGGTTTGTGCGGCACTGTATAGCAAAGACATTACTCTAGAAGTAATGTTTCTAGGGAGAATACTGCAATGGTACTGCATCTAATGTAATATGACCTTTTTGGTGGTTTTTTTTTTCCTAAATGATTTTATCCTATAGCAGGGGCTTAGGGCCACAATAGTTCTTGTAATCTGTTATTTCTGTTATGAATTTAGACATGCTACATGAGAACAACAGACAACCTTTACAGCCATTTGATGCACTGCAGGTTAACTTCTGAGTGCATTTTGACATATGGAGTGGGCTCAGGAGCTGAGCCCACTCACTACACAGCAGATGTCAGCTGTGTTATACAGCTAACCAGTTATCTTTGATTCCAGACATTTAGCCTCAATCCTTTATCACCTACCAAGCAGTCGTGGGTTGCCAAGCAGTTGTTATGGTAGCTGGGTACAAATGGAGGCACCAAGGTCTGCTGTCTAGTACTTCCATTACACCCTTCCAGAAGTAGGGTGTAATAAGGTGATGATGCAGCTACAGTGCACTGCAACTAAGATGCATTGCAGTGTGTTCTCCAAGAGATTAAGTGATCACATGTTTGGGTCCCCTAAGGGAACTATGGCTACTTTCACATCTGCATTTTCCTTTCCATCATAAGATCTCAATACTGGAGGAAAATGCTTCAGTTTTGTCCCCATTCATTGTCAATGGGGACAAAACTGAACGGAACAGAGTGCACCAGAATGCATTCCCTTCCGTTTTGTTGCGTCCCCATGCCGGAAAGAAAACCGCTGCAAGCAGCGTTTTTTCTCTCCGGCATGGGATGATGGGCAAGACGTATCCAGCATGAAACAGAATGTAAGTCAATGGTGCCACATCTGTTTTCTCGGACACAACAGAAAACTGATCTGGCGCCCATTGACTTACAATGGTTTTAGTGACTTATGTATTATCATAACGGAAGCGTTTTTGCTGATCCCTGCCAGATCAGACAAAAAATGCAGATGTGAAAGTGGCCTAAGAGAAAAGAAGGGGAAAAAGGTTAATAAAGTTAGTTAAAAAAAAAAAACCCTCACACATTAATAATACACCCCCTTTTCCCATTTATTATAATAAAATTACATTCTTGCCACACAGTGAATGCCATAAAAAACAAAACCTAAAAACAATGGCTGAATCTTTTTTTTTTCTATTCCACCCTACAAATAATTATTTTACAGCTTCTCTACAGATTGTATGGGACATTAAATATCGCTTGTCCTCGTAGTCTATGGCACAATCCCTTTAATTTTTTTAAGCAGACACAGATAAAGAAGTAAATAGAAAAGAAATGGAGGGCACACGTCGTGTCTAAGGATATCTAAGGTGCAACGGCCTTTCTGGTTCACCCAAGTACCAGAATAAAAAATAAAATAACAATTATAAAAGTGGCCTGCACTCAATAATTGAAAATATATGGAGTTTAATAAAAAGTATACATAAAATACATAAGCATAAAATAAAATTGTTAAAATGTTAGTAAATCCAATGGGGCTTATTCACATATGTGATGGGGCTCATTCACATATATACTAGATACACTTGATATGTCCACAAAATGCTGGAGAAATTAGTTGGATTAGATCTTCTCATAAGAAGGGTATAGATGGTTCCCAAATATATCTTCCGTAGGTATGAACTGTAACCAGATGGTTAGTATCCCATCATTGTTAGTAGTGATGGTAATAATCCAATATGGGAAATGGCCTCGTGGATTCTTGATATATTCCACAGTGGATATCTACTAAGCCAGATTGCCACTGAGGAAGGGGATTGGCTCCCCGAAACGCGTCTGGCGTATGCTCTGTTGGGTCCGGACCCACATACTGGCAAATTTTGTCACAAATAGGGGACTGCTACTTTTCCAAAAATATTCCCTGACACGGAGTGGAATAACCGCTAAGGAGGAGCTGTATTTCTGATACTCGGACTATTTGTCGATCACATGGTCTGATCACGTGACCATCACTCTGGGGAGACGACACGACGCTGTACGGAGCAAGACGCCGCGGTGAGCGGTACGATCGATCCAAGACCGACTCAAGCAGCGCTGCACCGAAGAGTGAGTAATCAGAGTATTACCTTGTTTCATCTCTCTAACACCTCTAACATCGGTTTATTCTACTATAATTTGTGGAGAACGCCTACAGATAGTAGATATCCACTGTGGAATATATCAAGAATCCACGAGGCCATTTCCCCTATTGGATTATTACCATCACTACTAACAATGATGGGATACTAACCATCTGGTTACAGTTCATACCTACGGAAGATATATTTGGGAACCATCTATACCCTTCTTATGAGAAGATCTAATCCAACTAATTTCTCCAGCATTTTGTGGACATATCAAGTGTATCTAGTATATATGTGAATGAGCCCCATCACATATGTGAATAAGCCCCATTGGATTTACTAACATTTTAACAATTTTATTTTATGCTTATGTATTTTATGTATACTTTTTATTAAACTCCATATATTTTCAATTATTGAGTGCAGGCCACTTTTATAACAGATAAAGAAGTCCCTGGTCCTGCCATTAGTAATACCGACGCTGGTCCTCATATATGCCGTAATATATTGAGGAAATAATCCGCAGCACAAAAGAGGGTTTATTGTCCCATGTCTGTGCCGTGTTTCAGTCTTATAACAGGACCTTTCTCACGCAGTGTAATATATTGAGATATTGAAGCCCTTTATGTAACAGAGGTGATCCTCTGTGTCGGTGTTTCTTTTACTTCCCTGGGCTCCAGCGGATTCTCTTTACTTTCTCTTTTGTTTTCTTGCTTTGTATCATTGTCCTACAGTATATCAATATTTTTCAGTTATTTTATTATTTATAACATTTACATTTTAGAATGAGTAACATTTTGATTTTTAGTCTTTGCGCCTTGATATTTTGCTCAGTCTTCTTTACTTCAGGTATTTTAATAACCACATTGATTCTGTTTTTACAGACATTTTTCAGCCTTGTTGATCAAAGTGAAAGCTGGTTAAACAATAAAGAGGCTTTTCTGGCCAGTGAAGACCTAGGGGTATGTGAAGATTGTATATCTTTTATATATGTTGTGAACATACAGCTGCCATGATACAGTGAGTTCTGGGCAGTAGCGCCATCTTCTGTCCGAGAGATGCGGCCAACACAAGGGCCGTGTGCATAAGCCCTTACTGCTTATAGCAAAATAGTGCAAAATCCCAGACAACCCAAAGCTGGCAAGGTTGTTAGTCAAAATCTTTAAATGCGAATTGTCATTTTCTTGTAGGACTCTGTTACTAGTGTTGAAAGTCTTCAAAACAAACATGAGAAGTTCCAAAAGGCCCTTGACGCCCAGATGGTTAAAATAGATGAAATGGAGGCATTTGCCAAGCAACTGCTAGACAATCAACATTATGACTCTGAGAACATTGCCAATAAATGCCAGGCTGTGCTGGAGAGGTAAGAAGTGAGCACCAAATAGCTCTGCAGGCAGACCGGGTGCTCATTTGTATTACTTAGTGAAATAATTTGAGGCCTTAATAGAACATGATGATGAATATAGAAACTAAGGGGGTCATTTATGATGCTGAAATACTCCGTCTGCGGTCCTGCTGTTCCCATGCAGCTGCAGCCAATCGCTGGCCTCTGTGGTCACATATCCTAGAACGGCTAGAAACGTCACAAGGATAGGGGTCATGTAAATTGTTCCTGTATTGTTCCAGGATAGCGGACATACTGCCCAGCTTGAATACAGCTGTTTCAGCATTCCTAGTGCAGTATATTTATTCTTCATGCAGAATTTTAAGCATTTAGAATACAGAGTCAGACCTTAAAATGATTGATATTTAGACCTTAAAGCCATGTTTGTTCTTACTAGGAAAATCAGCTATTAAATGTACCGTATTTGTGACATGTAATCAATTAAAATACCAGCACCTCATATTTTAGTTATGGTTTGGCTATCACTTGCTGCTTGGATTTTAAAGAATTGTCTGTTTTCAAACCAGGAAAAAGAAACTCTTGAACTTGTCTGAGGCTCGCAAGAAGAAACTTGAGGAGTCCAGGCAGCTGCAGAAATTTCTCAAGAGCTCCTATGAGGTCTGGTTATGTCGAAAGCTAGTAAAGTGATCAGAATACTCCGCAGCAAGAAAAATCTCAGGGATTTAATTAGTAAAATTGGGTCTGGTGTCTCCCAGCAGTTAAACATTGTATAGTAGCATTGACAGAAGTGTAATACATCTTTATGCTGAAATTGCTGGCTTAGTTTAAATGGTTTCCAATCTGAGCCAATGGCCTTTTCTGGTATGAAAACATATCGTATTTTCAATTCCCCTTCAGACTCTCTGGAGTGAGGGTACAGAGGGGGGGTTAACCAATTGGGGGGTGTCCCTGCACAGACTCACTCTATACAATCAGTGATGCCATTTTCAGACCTGTGCAGGTACACCCACCCAACTGGTTACCTCCCCTCTGTACCCTTACTGCAGACTGCTAGTAATTCATTCATAACTTCTAGTGCAAATAATAAAGGAATGGCACAACATAGAGTCATAAGAATAGATGTTCCAGAATTGTTATTACACGGGGGAATGCATGGAGCTATTAAAACAGGCCTGTCAGGAGCGGGGGAAGGAAGCAGTGATACATTACCTTTTTATTTTTTCAGCTTGGAAGTATGGCCATTCAGATTTCTCAGGAAGGTTAATGATAAGTAGAGATGAGCGAACGTGCTCGTAACGAGCACTGTAGCGCTTGGCTCCCCTGCGCTCGCATGGGCGCAGGCATCCGCTTCCGTCGGGTGAGGAGGACGGAAGCGGATGCCTGCGCCCATGCGAGCGCAGGGGAGCCGAGCGGTACAGTGCTCGTTACGAGCACATTTATCATTAGAGATGAGCAACCATTAGAAGCGCATTCATGACAGTCATGTTGACTGTATCTTGGCTATCCCAAAAATGTATACCTACTAACCAGATGAAAGGATTAAAATGAAGGATTTAGGAGAACCATGCAAAATAGATTTGCTAATTAATACATAATTATTCCCTGTGTCTGTATGTTATGCTAGGTGGGTGCCTGGATGCTTGAGAAGAGCAGTATCGCCATTGATGAGAGCTGGAGAGACCCCAGCAACCTTCAGACCAAGTTACAGAAACATCAAACATTCGAGGCAGAGCTCAAAGCAAACCGCAACCGACTGGACACCATAAGAGCTGTAAGGAAACTATAGCAGTGATTTGTATGGAGATGAAAATTGGTACTGGTCTGTTAATGCAGTAATTGATGGAACTTTATTCTGCAGGTCATTATAATTACATATAGTAAATTTACTTTTTTTTTTAACTACTTTTGCTTGAAGAAATTGCTTCCTCACCCTCTCTTCAGTGGCTGACAGGCTGCTGCATAAACTGGACTATTTCCTCATGAATATGACAGACTCAGGCACAGGCGAGATTAGAATGACAGATAAGACAGGATCCACCATTCACAATAGTGGATTCCCAAACCTGATGTATTCTTCCCTTGTACAGTGACCTCTGCACAGGTCACATAGCATGCCTAGAAAACTCTCCCATAGAAGTCAATTAGGACCCTCCTGACCATTGTGTCTATGGCCCATGGGGCTGCCGTAAAGCAATTTTCTTAATGCTTTCTAATTGCTGTTAAGAACAGATCAGGCAAGATGGCCGCCCCCATAATCATGTTCAGAAATAGAATTTAAAAATCTGTAATCAAAAAATAAAGAGATTAGAAAAGCTCCCCCATGCCCTTCTTTGTTACAGACTGCTCACATACTCAATAATTTGCCCACTTCTCACACACTACTCTCCATTGTTCCCCACCTTTCTCAATTACTGTTTCCCATGGTTCCCCCACTTCTCTGACATACAGAACCCCATGATGATCCCCTCTTTTACTTACACAAAATGGTCCCTATAGTTTTGGTGACCACCTTCTGAGCCACCTTGTGGTGCTGCTGCTGCAGGACCTTTTTCATGTGACTATGATGTCACTAAAAGTCCTGCAATCATTTAGTTGCATAGTTGTCATATTTAGTTTAATATGCCACGATTCTGCTGCTATTGATATAGGTCTGCATTAGAAATAAATAGCTTCTCAGGAAATTGTGGATGCTTTGCAGTGATTTTGTACAAATTGCAGCAAAACCATAGGTGGGCCAGGCAGCCCACTATGTGACCGGCTCACCAGCAATCTGCCTGATGAAAGCCAGGTCAGTGAAAACAGGACATATTGGTCACTTTCACAGGCATCTCTTAGCATGTTGGAACCTCTTGGTGTGATCATAATAACTTATCATAAAAAGCATTGTCCCGTCATGATCAAATTCCTGGGACACCTGCATAAATTAGAGAAGCTAATCAGTCTTTACATTAGTTTCTATTGTATTATTGCAGGATATGGCAATAGTATAAACCATCTCACAGGAGATATTTACAGAAATAAAAATGGTACAAATATAATAGCATAAATCGGTACATTCAAAAGGTTCAGGGGAACTCTTACAATCTAAAAAAATGGAAGCATTGCTGTAGAATCAGACACAACGTTTGTTCCGTTTTTTATTTCTTGTGCTCACCCTTTATTGAATCTTCTTGAAATTTGCAGGATGGGGAGAAGATGTTGCAAGCTAACCATTATGCCTCTGATATCATCCAAACAAGACTTGATGAAATGGAGGAACTCTGGGCTGAGCTTCTGGAAAAATGTGCTGAGAAGGCAAACAAACTCCAGGCTGCCTATAAGGTGACAGAATAATGTCTACTACACTTTCCAGTTATCGGTCCCTTTAAAGTTTTAATGCTATGAATTATAAGTAGGTCTGTGTTGTTTCTTTTCGTCCAGGCATTACAATTTCAGAGAAGTTTAGAGGACATTGAAAAGTGGCTGGACCAGGTAGAAGCCAAGCTGGACTCTTCTAATAAAGGTAAAGATCTCATGACACTTGAGAAACTTGGAGAGCTTGAAGAGGACATCACTAGCCATGGAGAGAGACTTCAAGTTCTGGCAGATAAAACTCGTGAATTCCGGCAGGAGGGTCACTTCCTGGCAGATGAAATAGAAGACCGAGTTCGGATTCTGATTCACAGGTTCGTCATCTGCTATGAATTTATGCTGCTCGTTTCTTTTTGGACTATACTATTGCCGTTATTCACATTTTCATTCTAAGGCTACATTCACACGTCCGTATGTGTGCACATCCTGGAAAACGGTCAGTTTTTTGCGGATCCGTTGTTATGCAAAAAGCTCTGTTTTTCCAGGACATCCGTTCCGTTTTTCCGTAAAAAACGGAAAGGATGTATCCATATGTCATCCTTTTTTTGCGGATCCGCAAAAAACGGAAGGATGAATAACATCTTTTTTTTTTCACCCCTCCTGGAACGGAATCCGCAAATACGGATGACATGCGGATGCCTTTAGATCCATAGACTTTCATTGTGCTACGGACCGCAATTCGGGAGAAAAGTAGGACAGGAGGATTTCTGTTTGTGGATCCGCAAAACGGAACGGAACAGATTAACGGATGTGGACAACATACGGTGCAATGTCCGCAGATTATCAGGACCCATTGAAATGAATGGATCTGCAAAAACCGTCCGCAATTGCAGAACAGATGCGGATAGATTGCGGATGTTTTAAACGGACGTGTGAATGTAGCCTAATAATTGGTAAACATGAAAGGTATATTATCCAATACCCAGAGAGATTGTCTTGGACTTAAATACTGATGACCTATCCTCAGGGTAAGGCCCCTTTCAGATGAGTAAGTGTCATGCTCCGGACTCGCAGCGTGAGTATGAGACAGCTCCCGTCCTGTCCTTCCAGCACTGCCGGGGTCACATAGCATTATATTGATTTATGATGCTCTGTAACCCTTAGAGTTGAGGTGGAATCTATTGGATAACACTGATGTAATGCTGTCAGTGTTATCCAATACATCCCAGAACTGTAGGGGTTACATAGCATCATAAATCAATATAATGCTTTGCGACCCTGGCAGTGCAGAACGTTCAGGACGGGCGCTCTCCCTGGCTGTGAGTCCGATGTGTGGGACTCGCTCGTGTGAAAGGTGCCTAAGTCATCAATATCTGATCGGTGGGGGTCTGACTGCCAGCACCGCTTCGCTTTCAATCAGCTATCGGAGAGGGCTGCTGTACTGGGGTGACACATGGACTTTATGCAGTGCAGTCCAATCCAAGTGAATGGGACTGAGCTGCAATACCAAGAACCGCCACTATGCAATGTACGGCGCTGTGCTTGGTATAATGTGAAGAGGCTGTAGTGCTCAAACTGCAGATCGGCAGAGTTGCTGAGAGTAGAACCCCCGACATCAGATACTGATGTCCTATACCGAGGACAGTTCATCAATATTTAACTCCTAGAAAATCCATTCAAATCCAATGGTGCAAATTTATTTCTTAAGAATGAATGAAATGTGTAGGAAATGTAATTTGAAAGCAATCAGACCATTGCTTTAAAAAGGTGGTGACTGGTTGTTAAGGGCATAGCTTATTTTCTTAAAGTTTCAATTACAGACCCTCTTACTTATAGAAATGCTGGTTTACTTTCACTAGGTACAAGAGCCTTAATGAGCCACTGCAGGAGTGCAGGGCGGCTCTAGAAGGCAGGAAGTTATTAGAACAGTTTTTCCGGGACATTGATGATGAACTGGCTTGGATTGAAGAAAAGATGCCTCTTGCCTCATCTAAGGAGTGTGGCCAATCACTGACCACTGCACAGGCATTACTAGAAAAGCACCAGGTAACATCATTCAAACAGTGAAAAATACATTTTACGTTAAAGTTAACTTTTATTATTATATTATAGAGTTTTGTTTTTTCCTTTTTGCATAACGTTTACACATTCTTTTTGGCAGAACTTAGAAAATGAAATCAGCAGCCGAGAGGCATTGACTAAAGCTGTGATGGGCACAGGACGGAAATTGGTAAGAGGAAACCATTTTGCCAGTCAAGAGATTGACAGTCGACTGCATCAACTGGAAGTGGCTGCAGACACATTAAAAGCTGAAGCAGAAAGGAGACGAAAGAGGTTGACTCAGGCCTGCGAAGCCCAACAGTTTTTGACTGAGGTAAGTTTGGGCGAAGATCAAACTAGGGCTTTCCTCAAACACAGATTTGCTCTGACGTTTTTTTTTTACTGCCAAAAGATCATTAAAACTCAGCGTTTTTTCCAAACTGCATTTTTTTTCAGGCCTTATTCCCCTATAAATCAGGGGATAAAAATACCATTACTTCAACATGCTGTATTTCTTTTTCCCAAAACACCACAAACGCCACCAACTTGAAAATAAAGTGTGTGTTTTTCCCAGCTAGGGCTACACGACGACAGTAGTCGTGTGACACCTGTCGCGGCCAGGATTGCTGAGTAGCGGAGATCCCATAGAAATTAATGGGATTTACGCTGCAGTTGCAACAAGTCCAGCCTTGTTGGATTTCTTGCAACTGCTGCAGTGATCCCATTAATTTCTATGGGATCCCCGCTACTCAGCGATCCTGGCCGTGACAGGTGTCGCCTTGTAGCCCTAGCCTAACACGTAGAGCTACTGTTTTTCAGCAAAAAATGCAAGTGCAAAGAGCAAAATTGCTGCAAAATGGCACTAAAAACTGAGTGACTTCACCCAAAAGGTTGTAATTTATGTTTGGACACCAAATCGCCGGTTGTGGGACATTCTTGCAGTTAAAAAATCCAATCTAGCCACTGGCAGTCCCTTTTGGTTGCATACTCTATTTAAGCTATATTCATTCTTGGCCTACCTTTCTGAAACGCTCTGGCACAGAGTTACTCTGTCTAAAAGAAAAGGTACAAATTGGCACCACTAGGGTTTTTACATTTTTCCCAACTTGTGTCAAAAGGGGTTGGTGGCTTAATGGCAAAGGGGGTGTGATTTCACAGGAAAGGTGGTGGAGTCTAAGATGCAATGTTTTGTGCCCAAAGTGTGCCACAATCATCCATCCTGAGCCCCTGCGATAAATCTGGTGCAGGTCTAGACAGCCAGTCTAAGTTTATGCCGTCTATCTGCTTGAATCTGCCCACCCTGTAATTATCTTCCCTATTACCAGCTTTTAGAAGCAGAAGCATGGATGGCAGAGAGGGGAATTACAATCAAGTCAACGGACAGTGGAAAAAATGAAGAATCCACCCAAGCACTGTTGCGGAAATTAGATGCCACCATACGGGACCTAGAAGGCTTCTCCCCAAGGATCAACAAGTTAAAAGACACTGGAAGAAGCCTAGAGAGTGATAACGAAAATCCAGAAAGGTATACCCGATATATCTAAATGATTGAATAAATAACAGATTGTACGTTGTAAAGAAAACTCTCTAGCATTTAGGTGCTTAGTATAGAGACAGAGATTCCTGCTTTTTTAGATTCTAATCACATGGACGGTCACAGTGTCCATCCTGTGGCTTCTCAGGAGTTTTAATACCACAGAAGTGTGAAGACCCCGATTTGCTATTTGCTGGCCCCATCCTAAATATTTGGGAGCAGTCAATATCTTTTTTGCTAAGTTTTGTACATTCAAACAAGTAGAATAAAGTACATCTCATATTTTGCTTGTAGTTCGATAGTAATCCCAAAACTGCAATCAATTCTGGGGGAATATCACTCCCTGCTGGAGAGAGCGGAACTGCGCAGAGGTCACTTACAGGAGCAGTATCAGCTGTTCCAGTATCTAAAAGAAGCTGATACCATAGAGGCCTGGCTGCTCAGCAAAAAGACTGTAGCTGAATCTGTTGACTTTGGACAAGATCTGGAAGGCATTAAGGTAATGGAGCGCGTTTACAACCCGCGGGAATCATTAGGGGTCTTTTACAAAACACGCTTTGCCTGTTTTAGGTATAAAAAAAAGTCGCAAACACTTTTTGTGACTTTTTGTCTTTGCACTGTGTTTACCACTTGGGAGTGGCAGGGACCGGGTGGGACATGGATCCCGGCAAACTTTCTAACATTTACACCTAAGGCTAGGGCCACACAGCGACATGTGTCACGTGACATTGATGTTGCACTAATGTCACGCGACATCATATTTTGTAATGCTAGTCTATTGTGTGCACTGTGACATGCAACATGCTGGATGGATTTTTGTGCGACTGTCGTGTTGCAGTCGCAGCATCCCGCAGTGTGACGCCATAGACTAGCATTACAAAATATGATGCGCGACATCAATGTCGCCATGTAGCCCTAGCCTAAATGTTGGTGAAAAACTACTCCTCTCAGGGAGAGGAGTGGTTTTCCTCTCCAGGCTCATGGTTGCCATAGATGGGCCTAATTTATGACGAGACACGCTCCTTTTTTTGTCATGGCCATCTATATGCATATTATGGTGTACATAACTTTAACAATGATGGACCATAATTAGGAAAGCGGGTAAGCAAATGAGCTGTTAACAAGCTCTGCCTCTGATGCCACCAGATGTACAGTAAGGCAGCTATCCTATAAGTCAATATTCAACTAATGGAGCTTTTCATAGCGGGATATAATATACCCCGAATCCTGACCCAGTTAAGCCAGTACTCTTTTTACTTTTATAAGGGGCAGTCATCCCAAAACAGCTGTCTGCAGATGAGATGCTGGTTTTGGTTATTATCCAAGTCATATCTCAAGGTCTGTTTAAAAGATCAAACATTGACTTATAGGATAGCTACCTTACATCTGGTGGCATCAGAGACAGAGCTTGCTAAGAGCTCATTTGAATACCCTCTTCTCAGATTTCCTGAGGAGCGTTGCCTGGCCTATAAGACTCCTTACCCCGTTTAGGCGCTCTTCATGAGAAGATATAGTATCGCCCGTATCCTTAGGATCAACTTTTGATTGGCAGGAGTCCTGCAAGTGCTGTTTCCCAATGTTCACATAGGCACAACAGCTCATCTCATTCACTAGAAGAGCTGCAGAGAATTTTTAACAACTTGTCAGGAGAGATCGCAGAGGCTTATGGTAACCTAGTGGTGTCACTACAGGTGATATAGCATTTTTCTTTATGGTTTGTTTCCCAAACACATCTTAGGGTGTGTGCCGATACTGGGAAGGCATTCTGAACAGGTAGGTGCACGGAGGCAGAAAGTTCAATGCAATGCCACCTCGTATAATAGTGTAATCAGTTAAAGCCATACCATTTGTACTGCTGGTTATATTTTATGTCTTCCTCTTACCAGGTGTTAGAGAAACAGTTTGAGAACCTTGTGAAGGAAGTAGAGACATTGGGTAAAAGCAAAGTGTTGTCTTTAAATGAACTGGGATCAGGGCTGTTGAAAGAGTCTCACAGCCAGGCTGAAGTAATAAAGAAGAAGACAGAGGAGGTGAATAGCACTTGGGAAGCCCTCTGCCGGTCAATCGAAAACCGCGCTAAGGTATGTCCTGTACATATTTATGAGCCTGTTGATATAGCTTAAGTTTAATAGAAAATGAAATAGGACCTGTCACTGCTCCTGACATTTCTGTTTTAGTAACTACTTGCATTCCCCATCTAATAACAGTTCTGGAGCATCTATTCTTATGGCTCTATGTTGTGCCATTCCTTTATTATTTCTAGTGGAAGTTATGAATGAATTGCTAGCAGTCTGCAGTAAGGGTACAGAGGGGAGGTGACCAGTTGGGGGGTGTACCTACACAGAGTCACTCTATCCAATCAGTGCTGCCATTTTCATAGTGTGCAGGTACTCCCCCCCAACTGGTTACCTCCTCTCTGTACCCTTACTGCCGACTGCTAGCAATTCATTCATAACTTCTACTAGAAATAATAAAGGAATGGTACAACATAGAGACATAAGAATAGATGTTCCAGAATTGTTATTACATGGGGAATGCATGAAGATATTAAAACAGGCATGTCAGGAAAAGTCCTCTTTAAAGAGAATATAAAGTGATGTCCAGGCATTTTATGAGCCCTGTATGCAGGTAAAAGTGTTTCTGGTTATATCGCACTATTTGCTGTAATAAAGACATCCTCCTGCAACACAAAAATCCACCTACAATAAATAGTAATATCTGAATTGCATAAGTCCAAAGTTTCAATATGGCTAGGGCTACATGGTATCATTAGTTGAACAGCGGCAAGTTGCATACAATTCCTGCAATTTAAAAAAAAATGTGTGCAATCTGCGACTTGCTGTAGGGAAATTATTTTAGGGTGGGATCTATCTGACACATGAGATGCAGGATACGCAACACCCATTAGACAGACAAAAATTGCAGATATGTAACAAGTGAGTAGCAGTCGCACGCGACTTACATTAAAAACTATTCTGTCAAAGACACTTGAGACCTCTGGCCAAAAATTCAACAGGTTTTGATTTCTTGCAACGTTCAGTCATTGCCTGTGATGTGTCTTTGCTGTTGCAGTCTTCACAATGTGTCCCTAAGGTGAGGGTCCTTTTACACGGACCGATGATCTGGCAAATTATCGGAAATGAAGCAGACGATCCCAATAACTGCACTATCATTTGGCAGAGATGAGGGCTGCATTTACATACAGCAATCCCCTCTACTGTATGGAGACAAGTGATCGCTTGAACTATAACTTTTCCCCATGCAAAATGATTGCAGCAGACTGACTTTTACACAGCACAATCTGCTGCACAGGAATAAAGATTTTCGGTGCTGACATAAAAAACACAATCACCCGATGAACAAGAGTTTGCTTGTTCATCGGATGGTTGCAAGCGCCTTTTACACAGGCCAATTATCAAGAACAAGCTTTTACAGAAACGCTCACCTGCGATAATCTGCCAGATCATCAGTCCGTGTAAAAGGACCTTATGACTAGAGAAAGCAAGTAATAAATATTTGTGTAACTTGTGCCTATTTTAGAGCTGTGATTTAGCTGTAAAAAAAGGAAAACAGGAAAATAGAAGACAGGTCACAGGGAAATCACACAAATTGCATTGCAGTCTTTGATGGCAAAGGTGCATGTAACTTGCTACCAGAAAATCCTATAGAGTTGGATTTTTTGCAGCTGTCATGTTAGATAAAGTTTCACAATGGGACCCTAACAGTCATTAGATGCAGTGTTTCAATGTGACACTAATCCTCATGTCATGCGACACTGTATCACCAAACTTTTTTTTATTAACCTGGTTGTAACTTACCGTATATGCCGGCGTATAAGACGACTGGGCGTATAAGACGACCCCCAACTTCTGCCCTAAAAATATAGAATTTGGTATATACTCACTGTATAAGACTACCCCTCTCCCAAATGAAAAAAAGTCTGCTTTGATTTCAACATGTTAATTTTAATTCAAATGCATATGACATGCAGGTACTGTATATAGCAGCAAAACTGTCACTTATAAACATAAGGTTGTTTCAAACATGTACGGTAAAGCTAAAACTTTGCAAAACAAACAAGAGAGCAAGTGCCTGGTGATCATAACTGTAAGCTGCGATATTGTAACAGGTCTTGCTGGCATGACAGTTTCCCTTTAAAAGCCTTCAAAATCCTCCTGAGAATATAGAGAATAGTATGCTACTTCAGTATGCTAAGAGCAGGGCTCTCTACGCGCTGGACGGGGGAAAAAAAAAACACCTCACACAGTGAGGCCCCCGTATATCCGGCGTATAAGACGACCCCCCACTGTAGCCATTATTTTAAGGGGTTAAAAAGTAGTCTTATACGCCAGTATATACTGTATGTTTGTCACTGGTTGTCAATCATCATGTAGAGAAAGTTACTACAAGGCAGTTACTAATGTATTGTGATTGTACATATTGCTTCCTTTGCTGGCTGGATTCTTTTTTCCATCACATTATACACTGCTCATATCCAGGGGTTATCACCACTCTGCAATCCGGGAAAAAGCGCCAGCCTATGCGCACTCCCACAGTCCTGACAACTAGAGAGGCCATCACTTTTTCCTATAGTGTGCAAGCACGACCACCGCTGCTGGATTACAGGGTGGTCGTAACCCCTGGAAACAAGCAGTGTATAATGTGATGGAAAAATTAATCCAGCCAGCAAAGAAGGCAATATGCACAATCACAATACATTAGTAAGTGTCTTGTATTAACTTTCTCTATATGATAAATTCCATTTGCTGAAGTGAGACAACCCCTTTAATTGTGCACTATGGTGTGTAAATAGTTGTATAGGAAGAAAACCATCTTCCATCGCTTCATAAGATTAAAGTAAAGACATTTAAAACTATTTTGCCAAGAATTTGAAATTGTAGCGTAAAGACAACTGTTCTTTTTCAGACTATGGGTAACTTTTTGAAAGCCATCATACAAAGAGATTTAAGTATTTGTCATTGCATGAATTTCTTGAACAGGTAGTATGGAGTTATGACTCCATACAGTATGTGTATTTTGGGAAAGAAATGTTTCTTTTTTTAATGTGTGTGGTTTGATATTACAAGTGTTGTCCTGAATCAATTCTGACTGATCTCATTTTTCATTAGATTCTTAATAAAGCCCACCAGGTCCATCAGTTTGATCATGATGTCGATGAGTTAATTGCCTGGATGCAAGAGAAGGAAGTCACGGTGAACACAGATGACTATGGCTATGACCTTTCTGGGGTGCAGAGTTTGCTAAGTCAACATGAGGGTTTTGAAGTGAGTGACTCTATTGTACAGTTGCTCACATTACCACCACCAGCTGTAAGACTGATTCATGTATAAGAAAGCCAGTCTTCATACATTCCCCCATATTCCCTCCAATTCTTGAAGAAATCTTCTGAACACTGGGGCAAGTTCATCTTCCCAGCTTATTGTGTTAACACTTTACAGCAAGGTTTCATCTACAATGCTGGGCTTTTGTGAAACACTTTGCCATTCACTGGCTTGACAAAGGGTCTGAGATGGAACCACCACGTTGCTGTAATATGTTGATGTAGTAATGTATTTGAGAATAGAATAATGTCATTGTATCTTCGTTATGGATCACATATTAGAAATTAATGTCACAACATAAGGAACTTATAAGGGTATTTATAAAAAAAAAATGCTCATAGACCTTATTTTACAATTCATGGTCTGCTCAATGGTAAGTTTTACTATATGCATGATTTTTAATGTGGCAACCTTTTTTTTTTTTTTTTAGAGGGATCTTGCAGCCATTAAAAAGAAATGGAACAAGTCATTAAGCAGGGACATTATGTAAGTCAACTACACCCACCTGTCCAGAAGAACGTGACTGAAGACTGGAAGATGTGTCCAAAAGCTGGGGGAGTCTAATAGCAAGATCTCAAGAAAGGAAAGAAAAATTGTCCCAAGCCGAACAAGTGCAGATGTATTTCAGTGACTGTGGCGAGTTAATGTAAGTGCTCGATCATGAAGAAGAGACTGCTAACTGGAAGTACGGTATCTAGGACAGGGGTAGGCAACACCGGCACTCCAGCTGCTCTGCTCTTCTAAGACTCACATAAAGCTAATGGGCATGCTGGGAATTGTAGTTTCACAACAGCTGGAGTGTCGTAGGTTGTTGATCTCTGATCTAGGAAGTAAAGAATCATTTAATGCATGATTAGTTCAAAGCCTGCCATGTAGTTCTGCCACAGATGGGTGACACAGGTTGGGATAACAACTGATGTATTGACCAAGGGAAATGATACCACTCCTTAGTATCCACGCCACAATAAGGCTCTCACAGTATCCATAACGCAATGTACAGCATTTCACATTAAGTAATTGATTGATTGGGTTATTTTCAAGCATGAGAAAAGGGTGATTCCCTAAATCATGGCAGCAGGGTGCTGTAATGCTTGTTCCACCAGCATCTTTTCGTTAGACTGTGCTAATTTGGAGTTATGGATTGTTACAGTGCCACTAATGGAGTTTTGCTTTATGAGTGAATATTACTCAATATGACACTTTGTACTGCTTTATCTTGAGCGTATATAATATAAAGAAGTCTTCACAAGATAAACACTGAGGGGTCATTTATTAAGACCAGCCTTTTAGACGCCGGTCTTAATAACCCCTATATCTGGCGGTTGATCCACTGGAGTTCTGAAGATGAACATCCAGCGCTAGTCTAAATGTAAGCCAGCTTGCTTGCTGTCTTACATTTAGACCAATTTCTACGCATAAAACAGGCGTAGAAAATGATGAATGAGATGGGCCTACCGTCCTGTCCCTGCCTGTGGCGTGCTCACTTTTTTTAGACATGACATGAGCGGGGAAAAGTCGCAGATTGCGGTGTAACTAACTGTTGTGTTGCAATCTGGGCGAGAAATACACCTAATATAGGCATATTTCTGGATAATAAATGACCCCGAGAATCTACTTTCAGATCCCATCAAGATACAACTAAATACACTAAATAGCAGCTCTCATGCATGGTGGCAAGAAAAAGGTGATAAACTGTAACTTTTATTATTTTACCCTACAATGGTAATATCCACTATGGAATAAAAACTCAATTCCCTGCCTGTGGGAATCTAATCAAATACTGACCATATATATGAAGTGGCTGCCCTACCAGTGAAAAGAAGCAAGAGGCCTCTCATGTAGTAGAGACTGGTGTCCATTCACTCTTACCATTGCTAAAACAAGACTAGTATAAGCCAATGTGTAGTAGAAGCAGCTTCTCTTTAAAGGGGATTTCAGCCAAAACCATAAAGCTGGCCATACGTGTATATCAGTAAATCAAGATGTTGGAGCAGCAGCCAAAGTGTGGTTCTTAACGTTACAATACGTACAAAGATACAGTCATTTTTCTATTTTGGAAAATTACAATTGTATTTGCACTGCCTTATACGTGATTGTGTGTTGTTTATTTCCACATCAGAGTCTGGGCAAGAGAGATTCATGCTCTGATGGTATCTGAGGAATTGGCAAATGATGTGGCTGGTGCAGAGCAGCTGATTAAACGACATGAGGAATACAAGAGAGAGATTGACCGGCACTGGGGGAAGTATGAAGAGCTTCAGAGGATGGGGAAGTCTCTTCTGGAGAAGGAACACTTCATGTCTTTTGAGGCAAGTTAAAGCTTGTATCCTACCATATAGACCATATATCGTGAGTGATTCAGAGTGTACTCTAGTAGCTATATTGGAGGTTAGTGATTAATAACTCAGCTGGTGGCCCCTTGTGAAGGACCCTTTGGTCTCTGGAATTGAAATAAAAATGAATTAAAATCATGAGATTATTTATTTGTAGGTCAGGGTTGGTGAACATCATGCCAAAGTGAATAAAACACCTTTAGGACTCTGGTGTCAGCTGGGCAGCACGCAGCACTTCTATTTATCTCCATGGTCCTAGTGTGCTGGGCAAATCCATGCACACGCCAATGGTTTTGCTACCTGGCGGTCCTAGGTGATTTGGCTTGATGTCATGCAATTGTGTTTAGCTTACAGGGGTATTCTGGTTTCAAATGGTTATCCCCTATCCACAGGATAGAGGATACCGATTGGATCAGTGGGGGTCCTACTGCTGCTACTGCTAAGAATGGGAACCCCAAACCAAGTGGCTGAAATAGACGGAGTGGCTGGTTTGCATGCGCACTGCAGCTCTATTCATTTCTATGGGAGAGCTGAGAAAAAAACTGAACATGCGGTTTTCACTTACAAGGAATTAAAAAGCCAAGATGTGCTGTAGTGTGTCCTGAAGGTCTGAACTGCAGTAGGTCATACACCTTCTTAGTGATCAAACTGTCACCGTCTAAGACATGGTTATGGTTGGTTATGACAGAAGGATAACCAGGCACCTGGACCATGGTCTGAGAGTGAGATAAAGCATGCACATTGCCGGTTTAGCACTTTTGCAACCCAGCTCCATTTATTTGAGGAGCTCTGTTGCAGTTCCCTGCACTTCCAGGGAAAAACTGTGAAGTGGCCACAGCATTAGTGCTCATGTACACAACTGTATGTATTAAAAAAAAAAAGGGATGACATCCGTGTGCATTCCATTTTTGCAGAACAGAACAGCTGGCCCCTAATAGAACAGCACTATACTTGTCCGTTATGCAGACAATAATAGGACATGTTTTATTTTTTTGCGGAACAGACATATGGAATGCACACGGAGTAACTTTTTTTTGTGTACCATTTGATATGAACGGTTATGCATACAGTCCGCAAAAAAACCCAGAACAGACACAGAAAGAAAATACGTTCGTGTGCATGAGCCCTTAGACCACCACTGTGGCTCCTTCATCTCTGCATCAGTAATGTGGTACCACAGTCAAACCCCCCCCCCCAGGGCTCAGAAGGTGAAGGCATATTCTAGCAATATATCAGCCCCTTTGGAAATGGGAAAACCACATTAACATTTCTCAATTCTGTTTTAAATTGAAGTTTGCATAATGATGTAATATTTACTTACGGTATGTTTCAGATTGCAGAGAAAGTCCAAGAGCTGTCAGAGCTCATGGGGCTTGTGTCTGATACCTGGAAGAGGAGGAAGGATATCTATGAGGAAAACCTGGAGATACAGCTGTTGTGTAGGGACCTAGAACAAGCAGATGGATGGCTTAACACCAAAGAACCATATCTTTTGGATTCAAACTATGGGGTGAGGACAAAAATATACAAATTGATTTTAGAGGATTTATTGTGATTTGACAAGCAGTACCAGAGTTTTATCTAAAATATGTCAATGCAAAATAATAATCTGCTTCAATTTACTCCGCAAAGAGCTGATAAAAGGGTTTCCAGGATTAGGAAAAAAACATGGCTGTCATCTAACCCCTCAGACGCAACAGTCAATAGCAACTGCGGCATTTGATCAGTTTGAGGAGGGGGCTGTGAGCCCCCACTGCAAAATTGTGGGACTCTGGTTGCTATGACAGCCTGGGGCCTGGTGAAGGCTACCAGGCCTGTCATAGAGAGCTGCCTGCAAAGCTGTGCCCGAGGCATCTCCTAACAAGCAACCTTTAAAAACCCCATAAACTGCAGTAGAGTTCTATAGCAGTGACATCAGGAGATCACATGTACAAATCCCCTATGGGGACTAGGGATGCTTCATCCGAAGTCGATTCGCATAAAACTGCGAGCGCTCTGTACAGTATTAGAATGTATTGTGCTCACTCCGTACAGTATTCAAATGAAGCTTTATGTGAATCGCTCATCCCTAAAGGGGACTAAAATTGCAGTAAAAAAAATAAATAAATGTTTAAAAAGAACAAAAAAATCTAAAATTCTAATCACCCCTTTCCCAATTTTACATATACACATAAAAAAAAAAAAAAAACTAAAAATAATAGGTATAGCTGCTTCTGAAAATGTCATAAATCATAAAATATGTTTTTCCAGCACAGTTAATGCCATGACGGAAAAATGCACAATGCAACATTTTTGGTCACCTTGTCCTTCCCAAAAAATTTAATAAAAAGTGATCAAAGAATCGTATTTACCCCAGAATGGTACCAATAAAAACTAGGGCACATCCCATAAAAAACAAGCCCTCTCACAACTCATTAAAGAAGACCTTTCATCCCTCCTGACATGGGGCTGATGCCACTATTAGACAGCCTGGAACCTGACAAAGGTCCTCAAGGACATCTCATGTAAAGGCATTTTAGTGTATATGTATAATGGTATAGGTAAAAATGCCAGTAGATTCTTTTCTGGGACAAAAAAACAAAAACATATGGGTATGCTTATAACCATAACATGTACTTTAAATATATACACTTATTTTTGTCTTTGTCTTGTTTATGCTGTTTGTTGCTGACCTTAACATTTTTTAAAATATTTTTTTCACTCGTCATTCCAAAATTAATCAACATATAGGGATGTAAATATGGTTTGCATAGGAGCTACAGCAAAAAACAAGACCTCATGTTGGCGCACTGATGCAAAAATAAAACCGTGCCACGCATGCAGAGATGAAAAGTGGAAATATTATGTGTGGTCCTGAAGGCCAACAATGTACTGATCCTGAAGAAGTTAAAGCTTAGTAAGGAATAAGCTTTTATTAATGAACGTTATTCCTCTTGCTAGGACTCTGTGCCACACGTGGAGGTTCTCATGAAGAAACAAGAGGAATTTGAAAAGATGCTGGCAGCCCAAGAGGAGAAATTTGAGATGCTGAAGAGAAAAACAAAGGTATGTTTGGCATTATTAAGGCTATACACCTCCTGCCCAGCCAATGACTGGCAGTCACCTTCACCTGCCTGGTGCTGACATTACATGCCACCATTTCCTTCAGCATAGTGGCAGTGTCACATATAGTCTGTGCACCTGTATTAGCTATCATTTGTATAATGTTCTGAATAGCACACACGAAAAATGGACTGCAGGGTGCTGATATACTGTGTATTTGACTGCCTAGTGGGAGTGGTGATTAAAGGGGATAACCTGGAAAAGATCAGGTTGACTTCTCCTCAGTTTAGGTCATCATTATCACATTAGTGGGTCCTGGCACTGACTGGTCAGAAGAACAGAAAAATAATGGTGATGTGAAAGTGCCCAAAGGCGATTTTTATTTCTAGCTTTTCTTTGTCTGGTCATTTGTCTCAGGGTCTGCTTATTATGAGGCTGTCAATCCTGGTGTGTGGATGGGGTAATCAGAAATCTCATTGTCTCTCCTAGATTCAGAAATCCTGCCACAATTAATATAAACCTATATACCGTAGTTTTCACTTTATAAGACGTACCTGATGATAAGACGCACCGCAGATTTTAGAGTAGGAAAATAAGAAAAAAATATTTTATCAGCCCTCATATCAGAGCCCCCATAAATTTCAGGACATAACATCAGACCCCCCATATCAGCCCTCTGTGCCCCCATCAGACCTCAGATCAGGCCCCATATCAGCCCATCAGACCTCAGATCAGCCCCCATATCAGCCCACTGTGCCCCCATCAGATTTCAGATCAGCCCATCAGATCAGCTCACTCAGCCCCCATCAGACCTCAGATCAGCCAATCAGCCCCCATATCAGCCCGCTGTGCCCTTATCAGACCTCAGATCAGCCCGCTGTGCCCCCATCAGACCTTAGATCAGCCCATCAGCCCCATATTAGCCCCCTCTGCCCCCATCAGACCTCAGATCAGCCAATCAGCCCCCATATCAGCCTGCTGTGCCCTCATCAGACCTCAGATCAGCCTGCTGTGCCCCCATCAGACCTTAGATCAGCCCATCAGCCCCATATTAGCCCCCTCTGCCCCCATCAGACCTCAGATCAGCCCACTGTGCCCCCATCAGACCTCAGATCAGCCTACTGTGCCCCCATCAGACCTCAGATCAGCCTACTGTGCCCCCATCAGACCTAAGATCAGCCCAATGTGCCCCTATCAGACTAAAATAAAAAACCTCTCTTACCTCTCCTGCGCCGCAGCTCCGCTTGGGGTCCGATGCTCCTCTGTCCTCTCCTGCGTCGCGGCTCCGCTCCGGTGCTCCTCTGTCTTCTCCTGCCGGCGCTGCTCTGTCACCTGACTGCGTGCAGCGTCAGGTCATAGTGCGCGCCCTACATCCTGACACTGGTATTCGCTTTATAAGACGCACAGCAATTTCCCCCCTACTATAAAGTGTGTCTTTATAAAGCAAAAAAATGGTACATTGTTGCCATAGGATGTCTGCTCTACTGATTTTTGGGGACATCAGACAGTGACCACCAAGCCATTTAGACTTCTCCTCAATGTGGTCTTGAAGTCAGGAAGAACAGGGGCATAGGATGTCTGTTCTAGTAATCAGACATCGAGAAAAGTACTCATGCTTTATATTTCTTGTATCTTTCTTAGAGAGAACAGAAGTTGTTTACGCAAATTGACTTTGAAGAAAAGGGACAGAAGAAACCTGAAACCTTCATCAGAGTACCTTCTCTAAAGAGGAAGCCATCAGACAGAAGAGTATTTCCCCAAAGACTGGGGAGTGCAAGGGGTACAGGCCTTACCAGTAGACCTCCCACGGAAACACTGAGCACCACCCCCCAGAACAGTTCAGTGGTTTCTGGTGGTTTACTGGACAACCTGGATGTAAAGAGCAACAAAACTGTAACAGAACAAAGTCCACAAGCATTGGTTACCCCAAATCTTCTTGATCTTCAGATCCCAACTTTGGAAAACCCTATTAGATTAACTGAATCCCAACCAACCTTGTCTGCTTATCAGCAAACTCTGTCTTCGGTGCAGACATACCAAACCTTAAAAGTGCCAATTGCAGAGGAAATTCTAGACAATACACCCTTAATTACTTTAGAGGACACCAAGTACCAACCTGAGGAAAAATCCTTTGTGAAACCAACACATTCTTCAACACTACTGTCACTTAATTCTGACCTGTCCTCGGGGAAAGTACACAGCGATGTTGTGGTATGTAGCGTTTCATTGTTTTTGTGGTTCTCAAAACCGGAGGAAAACGCTTCATTTTTGTCCCCATTCATCGTCAATGGGGACAAAACTGAACAAACCGGAACGGTGTGCATCCGAATGCATTCCGTTCCGTTTTGTTGTGTTCTTACGCCGGACACAAAAACGCTACTTGCATGCGAAACTGAACATGTCCAATCTGGCATCAGAAACTATGTCAGTCAATGGTGCTGGATCTGTTTTTTTTCGGACACAAAAAACCCCCAGATCCAGCGCCCATTGACTGACAATGGTATTTGATGCTGGATCTGGCATGTTTATTTTCGATACAATACAACCGGATCTGTTCTGAACAGATGCTGCAGTTGTATTATTCAAACGGATGCATTTTCCTCCGATTTTGAGATCCTCTGCTGGATCTCAAATCTGGAAAGGAAACGCAGATGTGAAAGTCGCCTAATTTGTACATGTGCTTTGTACCTGTTCACTCTGCAGGAAAGGAAGCCATTGGCTGAACTTCCAAAAGTCCCAGTTCTCTCTGCCTTGATTCCTGAGACACCACCTGTCACAACTTTGGTAATGTAATTTTCGATTTGAGAATATAGGGCATTTTGTTTTGGGTAAGCTTGATTTAATGTTGGTAAATGAGAAAAAATATATTTGAATATATGCAAATGAGCCTCTAGGAGCAACGGGGGCGTTGCCGTTACACCTAGAGGCTCTGCTCTCTCTGCAGCTGCTGCACCCTCTGCACTTTGATTGACAGGACCAGGCAGTGTAAATGTCACCACCCCTGGCCCTGTCAATCAAAGTGGAGAAATTGTACAGCTTCTAGGCCTGTGATGGCTAACCTCTGGCACTCCAGCTGTGGTAAAACTACAACTCCCACGATGCATACTTGCTTGGCTGTTCTCAGAACTCCATACAAATGAATAGAGCATGCTGGGAGTCATAGTTTCACCACAGCTGGAGTACTGGAGGTTAGCCATCACTGCTTTAGGCAATGCCCCCGTTGCTCCTAGAGGCTCATTTGCATATAATAAAACAACATTTTTCTCAGCAATGCGGACACATATGAACATGGGACTAACAAAGATGTCTTCAGCTGCCAAGTGCACATGTAACAGGTCAGCCAGTGTCATAGGTACAAATCTGCTGTCAGATGGCCTTTAAGTACGGGCCCATTTTTGGTTTTGGATTTGCGTTTTTTTCCTCCCCACGTTCCAATAGCCATAACGTTTTACATTTTCCATTTATATAGCCATATGAGGGCTTATTTTTTGTGGGATAAGTTGTATTTTTTAAGGGCACCATTTAATTTACCAAGTCTTTTATGGGAAAACAGCTGTATACGAATACAGTGATGCCAAACTTGTATAGGTTTTTCTTTTTTACTACCTTAAAAAAATAAAAACCTTTGAAACAAAAGTCTAAATCATATTTTTTTTATTTCCATTAACAGAGCTGAATGAGGGCTTGTTTTTTGCGGGACTAACTGTTGGTTTTATTGGTATCATGCTTGTGGTACATACAACTTTTTGATCACTGTTATTGTTTTTATTTAATAACTATTAAGCCCTTTAGGGAGCTAGAACCTGGGATCTATTGATCCCTTGTCCTATTTACCCTGATAGAGATCTATTACGATGAACAGGATTCTGCCACTGTCCCTGCAGAGCTGTGCTCTGTGCACAGTACAACAGGAAGCTTACCGTGGCAGGTCTGGTAAGCTTCAAAAGCGTTCAGGCTGCCATGGTAACTGATCGGAGCCCCCGTGATTTCACTGAAGGGGCTCTGATTGGAAGGAGATGGAGCCGCATCCCTCTTGCTTTACCTCACAGGTGCCGCGATTGGTGTTGATCGCAGCACCTGAGGGGTTAAATGATCGGGTTCGGTGCGATCGCTGTATCCCGTCATAGCGGCCAGGTGCCTGCTCTATGATACAACCGGCAACCGACGCATATGGAGCGGGCTTAGCACAGCACCTCGCTCTATACATTCTCTCAGCCACTGTGATGTATGGGTATGTCACAGTGGTTGAAGGGGTTAAATAATTTTTGATGACATATTCCCTTGAAGTATTTAAGGCATGAGACCTGATAGGTGTGTCAGGTCCTCCTTTACCTATCCTTCATGGAGGTGAGGCTGCTATAGACTTAAAGGGAACCTGTCAGCTCTGAAACACCCTCCAAACTAGAGTAAGTGGTGTATAGTGTAAGTGACGTTGAGTCCGGTTATGTAAGTTTTTTTTTATCTTCACACTCACTTTCATTCTGACTCTGTGCTCTGACAAACCTACAGTAAAATACATTTAGTGGACTCCGGTGCTCACTCACATAATGGAGACGACTCAAAGAAGAGTCCAGTGAGTGCATTTTACTGCTGGTTTGTGGGAGCACAGCGTCAGAATGGAAGTGAGTATGAAGATAAAACTTGTGTAAGTGATGCTGAATCCGAATATGTAAGTTTTATCTTTATACTCGCTTCCATTCTGACTCTGTGCTCCCACAAACCGGCTGTAAAATGCACTCACTGGACTCTTCTTTGAGTCGTCTCCATTATGTGAGTGAGCACCGGAGTCCACTAAATGTATTTTACTGTAGGTTTGTCAGAGCACAGAGTCAGAATGAAAGTGAGTGTGAAGATAAAAAAAAACTTACATAACCGGACTCAACGTCACTTACACTATACACCACTTACTCTAGTTTGGAGGGTGTTTCAGAGCTGACAGGTTCCCTTTAAGTCTATAGCAGCCTCACCTCCATGAAGCCTCTCCATTATGTGAGTGAGCACTGGAGTCCAGTGAGTGCATTTTACTGCAGGTTTGTGGGAGCACAGCGTCGGAATGGAAGTGAGTATGAAGATAAAACTTACATAACCGGACTTGATGTTACTTACACTATACACCGCTTACTCTAGTTCAGGGGGTGTTTCGGAGATGACAGGTTCCCTTTAAAAGAAGAGTCAGCATTAATTAAAGAACGAGTCAAAACACTACTTGTTACATTCACTGGATACGCCATAAGGTTTGTTTCACATACAGCATTTTCATCAGAGAAACATCAATGCAGTTTTGTTATGGTTTATTTTAGCCAAATCCAGGAGTGGATCGAGCTAGAAGAACAAGTCCTCTTTTTATATTTCCCATTCCTTTTGAATCCACTTCTGTATTCAGCTAAAAAAAAACAACTGGTATTTTTCCAAAAAATAGTCTTTGTTAAACCACCCTTAAAGGGTTGTGCAAGCACGTCCACCACTGCTGGATTGCAAGGTGGTCTGTAACCATGGAAACAAGCAGTGTATAATGTGATAGAAAAATGAATCCAGCCAGCAAAGGAGGCAATATGGAGAATCACAATACATTAGTAAGTGGCTTGTTGTAACTGACTCTACATGATAAATGCCATTTGTTGAAGTAAGACATCCCCTTTAATGTTTAAGATGGGTAAAATGATATCTCTTACCATCCAACTCTGCTTGTATTTAAATGCTCATGATGATAAATGTTCTCCCTATGCAGGAGGTGAAGCCTGACCTTCTGCTAGAACTTAATGTGGACTTATTAAGTGGACCAACAAAAATACCTGATCTACCTACACCAACGTCACCAGTAAGTGCAAGAATCACATCATGACCGCATCATCCCTCCCCACACACTACAAACAAATTTGCATTGAACGGTTACAAAATCCTATAGTGTGCATATATATATATATATATATATATATATATATATATATATATAGTCCTAACCCTAAAGATGTGCAGTGAATAATAATTCCCAGCAGAAACAGATACTTTAAATTCATAAAGGGAATTTCTTAACTCAGTTTTGTTGAGTCGCTGTAATTTGTGATAAGTTTATCAAACAATGCATGTTGGCTTATAAATCTTGTGGGACATCTTTAACCCCTTAATGACCGGGCCATTTTGCACCTTCGTGACCAGACTGATTTTTGCTAATCTGACATGTGTCAGTTTATGTGGTAATAACTTTGGAACGCTTTTACTTATCCAGGCCATTCTGAGATTGTTTTCTCGTCACATATTGTGCTTCACGACAGTAGTAAATTTGTGGCAAAATATTTCATTTTTATTTATAAAAAAAATAGCAAATTTAAAAAAAATTTGGAAAAATTAGCAAATTTCCAAATTTCAATTTCTCTACTTTCAAAATAAATAGTAATACCTCCAAAAATAGTTATTATTTTACATTCCCCATATGTCTACTTTATGTTGGCATCATTTTATAAATGTCATTTTACTTTTTTAGGACGTTAGAAGGCTTAGAAGTTTAGAAGCCATTTTTCAAATTTTCACCAAATTTTCCAAAACCATTTTTTTTAAGCACCAGTTCAGATGTAAAGTGATTTTGAGTGGCTTACATAATGAAACCCCCCATAAATGACCCCATTTTAGAAACTACACCCCTCAAATTATAAAAAACTGCTGTTACAAACTTTGTTAACCCTTGAGGTGTTCCACAAGAATTAAAGGAAAATGGAGGTGAAATTTCAAAATTTCACTTTTTTTGGTAGATTATTCATGTTAATAATTTTTTTCTTGCAACACAGCAAGGGTTAACAGCAAACTAAACCTCAATATATATTGCTCTGATTCTGCAGTTTACAGAAATACCCTATATGTGGTGGTAAACGTTTCTATGGGTTTGTGGCAGTGGTCAGAAGGGAAGGAGCGCCATATGGATTTTGGAGGCAGATTTTGCTAAAATAGTTTGTAGGCACCATTTTGTAATTGAGAGACCCCTGACGTACCCCTACAGTGGAAACCCTCAAAAAGTGACCCCATTTTGGAAACTACACCCTTCAACGAATATATTAAGGGGGGTACTGACCACTTTGACCCCCTAAGCGTTTTACGTAATTTGGAAACACTTGGCTATGAAAATGAAAAGTTTCATTTCTTCCAATAAAATGTTGCTATAGCCCCAATTTTTTTTATTTGCATAAGGGGTAACAGGAGAAAGCACCCCATAATATGTTACCCATTTTCTCCTGAATACGGCAACACCCCATATGTGGTGGTAAACTGCTGTGGGGCACATGCAGGACTCAGAACAGAAGGAGTGCCATATGGATTTTACAACACAGATTTTGATGGATTGGTTTGCGGGAGCCATTGATTTTTATTTTTTTGAGCTATTATCTTATGTAGGGGCTCATTTTTTGCAGGATGAGGTGAGGTTTTCATTGGTACTATTTTGGGGTAAATACGCCTTTTGATCGCTTGGTATTACTCTTTTTGTGAGTCAAGGTGAAAAAAATAGCTGTTTTGGCATAGTTTTTTTTAGCATTTTTTTTACAGCATTCACCTGAGGGGGCAAGTCATGTGATATTTTTATAGAGCAGGTTGTTACGAACGCGGCGATACCCAATATGTCTAACATTTTTATTATTGTTAAGTTTTACACATTAGATGCATTTTAGAACAGAATTAAATCTTGTTTATGTGTTGCCATTTTCAGAGAGCCATATTTTTTTTATTTTTCGGGCGATTGTCTCAGGTAGGGTATCATTTTTGCAGGACAAGATGACGGTTAGATTAGTACCATTAGTACCATTAGTTTTTTTACATTTTTTTTTTACAGCATTCGCCTGGGGGGCCATCTCATGTAATATTTTTATAGAGCAGGTTGTTACGGACGTGGCGATACCCAATATGTCTAACATTTTTATTTTTGGAAAGTTTTACACATTAGATGCATTTTTGAACAGAATAAAATCTTTTTTTTGTGTTGCTATTTTCTGAGAGCCATATTTTTTTTATTTTTCGGGCGATTGTCTCAGGTAGGGTATCATTTTTGCAGGACAAGATGATGGTTTGATTGGTACCAATTTGGGTTAAATACACCTTTTTGATCGCCTGCTATTACACTTTTTGTGAGGGAAGAGGGAAAAAAATGGCTATTTTGGCATAGTTTTTTTTATTTTATTTTTTACAGCATTCGCCTGGGGGGCCATCTCATGTAATATTTTTATAGAGCAGGTTGTTACGGACGTGGCGATACCCAATATGTCTAACATTTTTATTTTTGGAAAGTTTTACACATTAGATGCATTTGTGAACAGAATAAAATCTTTTTTTTGTGTTGCTATTTTCTGAGAGCCATATTTTTTTTATTTTTCAGGCGATTGTCTTAGTTAGGGTCTCATTTTTTGCGGGACAAGATTACGGTTTGATTGGTACCATTTTGGGGTACATACGCTTTTTTGATCGCCTGCTATTACACTTTTTGTAAGGGAAGGTGACCAAAAAATGTCTGTTTTGGCACAGTTTTTTTTTTTTTTACTGCGTTCACCTGGCGAGGTGGATGACGTGATATTTTTATAGAGCCGGTCGATACGGACGCGGCGATACCTAATATGTATACCTTTCTTTTTCTTTTTTTTTCTCCTTTTTTTTTTTGAAAATGGCTTATTTTTTTTAACTTTTATTATTATTATTTATTTATTTTTACTTTATTTTTTAACTTTTCATTTTCCACTTTATTCAACTTTTGGAGGTCTGATCCCCTTTACAATGAATTACAATACTTTTGTATTGTAATGCATTGGCTGTAATTGTATTACTCAGTGTAATACACTTACAGCCTGCTTCCTGTGCGATCCAGGGGGCTGGATCACACAGGAACGCAGGGATAGCAGCCACGATGCCTAAGGAAGGCATCGGGCTGCTATCCAAGCCGTCGGGTCCCCGTCACAGCAGCACGGGGACCCGATGGCCCTGCTCGCCATCCTGAATAGCGGCGGACCATGCCGCACGCCTCATGTGCCGCGGTCAGCGCTGACCGCGGCACATGAAGGGTTAATGCGCCGGCATCGGTGTTTTCACCGATGCTGGCGCATTCAGCAGGGGTCCGGCTATTGGGCACAGCCGGACCCCCGTCGCTCGCTGTCTTTAGACGGCGCTGCAAACTGGGGACTTGCGCCGCCCGCCGTCTAAAGACAGTGGGCTGTCGGCAAGGTGTTAAAGATAACCTTTTAGTATAGAGATGTTAGGCTAGTTTCACACATTAGCGGTTGTATATCTGGCAGGGAACGCCCTGTTGGATATAGAAGCTCTAGTGTGCAACTAGCCTTACTCCATTTTTTTAACACCTCCATACTATATGGAGATTGTGACATTTTTTACATCCTTTTAAAAAGTTGCATTTTATATACCTACTCACCTTTCAAAATGGTGAGAACGATGTAATAAAATACAAAAAGTTGCTCCCTTTTGCACAAATATGGTGCTTCCCCTGCTGCAGATTAAAAAGGATCTCAGAGACTACTTTTGGGTAGTGTACCTCTTGGTAAGAGGTTGATAAACTGTTAGGAATGCCTCTACGATGACAGACTTTGACAAGGGGTGCATCACTGGACTGAGAGAAGCAGGATGCTCATTTCAACAAATTTCCGTCCATCTGGGGGGTTTTGACATAGCTGTTAGGGGTGTTGGAAGCAGTGGTTAAGTGATTGCATGCACGCACTGCGGACAGGCTCCAGATGGCCCAAACAGACCGCTATTAGCGTGGATTGTTGGACATGCATGACCAGCTCCCAAGTGCGCTAAAATTTCCACAGAAAACCAGTGTACATGGCTTGATAAATTATCCCCTTTGTAGTAAAAGCACATTGGGGTAGGTTTTCCATTGTAAATGCAACAAGGGGTGTGGCTTCCTGTGCCAAAACTTTGGCACGTTTAGAGTAACATTAAAGGGGTTGTCTGATTTCCTATATTGATGACCTGTCATCAATATCAGGTCAAATGGGGTCTGACTCCTGACACCTCTGCTAATCAACTGTATGACGAGAACGCTGTGTTCGTATGAGCGCTGCCTTCTCTTCAATCTCTACCTGCTTGCCACGAACATTGCAGCAAACGAGCAGTGTAATTACATCTCTTCCATCCCATTCACTTGAATGAGAAGTAGTGTAACCACAACTTCCCCTTCCCATTCAAGGAACGCTGCGTTCTCTAAATACAGCTGATCAGCGGGGGTGCCAGGTGTCGGCCCCTCACAATCTGATATTGATGACCTATCCTGAGGAAATCAGATAACCCCCTTTAAGCCAACTGCTAGACTATCTAAAGAGGATCTAAAGACACAACATATATATCATCCAGCATCAGTCACTTTGATAAATCTGGAGCAGTTTAAGTTTACACTGTCTTACTATACACAGTAACTGCATACCAGTATCCCCACTTTGCACCAGATCTGTAGTTTTGGCTTATTCCATTTTTCCCTTATGTTTTCTCCCCAGAGTCCTTCCTTTGATAAAATAATAAATGGATTTATGGAGACAAAACAGACGCTTCAACCAGGTGGAAAGGTATGAGACTGACCACCATTATGTGCACTGCACATCATTCATCTCATTTATGTATATATCTGTGTATATAGATTACGTGCCTGGCCACAACTAATGATCACAGCGGCTTATGCCATCAGCAGGAAGGTGGTTAGCATGCATCCTGAATATCTTATATACAAATGCATCTAACATTATATAAATACAAGAAAAAAAATAAATAAATAAAAAAAAAATATATATATTTTTTTAAGGATGCAGCTTTCTGCTATAGTGTCTACCTGTTTCAGTTATTCACCATTTGCATGCTCTCTGCTTGCTGTGAGGGAACAGGAACCACCAGAGACTGACGACTCACACAGACCTGATAATTCTCACAGGTAAGGCCGGGTTCACATCCCATTTAGTTTTCTGTTCTTCTGATCCATCACCGTTTTAAGCATTCACTATGCTCAGTTATGCCCATTTTGCATCCGTTTTAGACATTTCCGTCTAAGATCCGTTATTTTAGAATGAGAAAAAAAGTCCTACACAGTAATATTTTTCCATCTAAAATAACGGAAATAGCTAAAACGGATGCAATATGTGCATAACTGAGTGTGGCGGATGCTTAAAGGGGTATTGTCATCTTAAACAATGGGGGCATATCGGGGACCCCCAAAAGTGAAGGAGGGCGCACCGCGCATGAGCAGCCACCCTCAATTCATTTCTATGGGGCCGCTGAAAATAGCCGAGCTCTGGCTCGCACATGCGCTGTGCACTCCAATTAATTTCTATGGGAGCAGCGGGGAGGCGCAATTCTCAATATACAGTAGGTGTGGGTCCCAGCGGTGGGACCCGCACCTATCAGACAATGGGGGCATATCCTAGTGCTATGCCTCCATTGTCTAAGATGAGAATACCCCTTTAAAATACAGGATCCGTTTTTTGTTTTTTTTTGTTTATATTTCTGTTCTTCTGACGGATCAGAAAAACAGAAAACTTATCAGTGATGTGACCCAGCCTAAGGCTAGTTTCCATGAGGCAATGCAGTGGAGCAGCCAGAAATCTGACCCCCTCGCAGCAGAGGCCAATAGGTAAATGAATTAGTGAGTTAATTACCTCCTTATAACTGTATAGGTTCAGGCAAAAGACAAAAACAAGCATTCCTTCATTCACTAACAGCAAGCAGAGATATTTTAAAATGATGAGAAATTAAATCACAGATTATATTACAATGCTGACATTATACGATGTGAACATTTAAGGCTACTTTCACACCAGCGTTTTTACTGGATCCGTCATGGATCAGTCACGATAATACAACCGTCTGCATCCGTTATGAACGGATCCGGTTGTATTGTCTCTAACATAGCCAAGACGGATCCATCTCTAAAACCATTTTAAGTCAATGGGGGACGGATCTGTTTTATTTTGTGTCAGAGAAAACAGATCTGTCACCATTGACTAATATTGTGAGTCATGATGGATCTGTCTTGCTCCGTAGCCCAGGACTCAATCAAACACACTGCTTGCTGCGCTTTTGTGTGCATCATGGGAACGCAATAAAATGGAACGGACTGCATTCTGGTGACTCTGTTCCATTTAGTTCAGTCTTGTCCCCATTGACAATGATGGATCTCAATAGTGGAAAGGAAAAACACTGGTGTGAAAGTAACCTTACATATATAAAGCTGGAAAACTTTAGTTCTAGTTAAGGTACATTCAAACACACATACACTATATTTTTTTATAGCCGTTTTGCATCCTTGTATCTATATATTTCCTGGCTGTCTATTTTTAATAGCTGTTTCACTGGTGCTTTTTTTTTTTTTTAACCCCAATCTAGCAGTGAAAAAAAAAAAAAAAAAACCTCACTACAGGAACACTTGCTCCACACTGGAGGTAGCAGGACCTGAGGCTCCCAGTCTGATCATGTGACATCGCAGAGCTGGCAGAGTCAGGTCCTGCTGCCTCCAGTAGTGAGCAAAAGCAAGTGTTCCTGTGCGTGCCTGTATTTTTTTTTTAACATAGCACCCCTGTTTTTAACTGCCATTAGACAGGTGTACTTCTGTATAAACGGCCATTAAAAAGGAACCCATTGAATTCAATGGCGTCCATCTGGCCATCAAAATGGTCAAAAATAGCATGTGTCCTATTTTTGGACATCTGTTATTCACAGGCTGTTAAAAAAAAAAAACAGCCATGTGAATAGCCCCATAGACTTCAATAGTTCTGAACACATCCATTTGTGTGAATGTGCCCTAAAACCTGACTGCTTAAAAAATATTGTATTTGTGACATAGTAGGTTATGGAAATATGGATTACTAGTTAATTCTTCACCCTTCTCACTTCTAATCTATATTATGTATAAAAACTATGTACTACATATAGGAAAATCCAGCCGGCTTCTGGAACTCTTACTACATCACATTGCGTGGACAGACCATGAGCTTCTATCATGCCAAGAGGGATGAAGCTAAGGTATTGTACCCTGAACATGTGATGTAATGTAAAGTGAATGGGACTGAGTATGGCACCATGCACAGCCACTATAAAATGTATGGCGCTGTGCTTGCTGAGCACGAAGAAGGCCGCTGCTAGGCTTGAGTGAATCAAGCTTCCTATTATAGATCCAAAGTCAATTTGTTAAAATTTTTTGTTGGTAATGCTGTTTCCATACAGCATTAAAATGTATGGGCTTAGCGTAGCAAAACTTTGTCTTGGCCGAAGTTGCGTGAGACTTTAGTGAATGAGTACGTTATCCCTATCTGCGTATTTAAAAACATTTTAAAAAAGGAATCCGAAGTCGGCTGTGGTACTGGCTGGTACTGAAGCTGACTTCGGATTCCTGTTTTAAAAAGTTTTTAAATACGCAGATAGGAATAACGAAGTCATTCACCGAAGTCTCACGCGACTCCAGCTGAGACGAAATTTTGCTATACGGAGCCCATACATTTTAACTCTGTAGGGAAACTATATTACAAACAATTTTTTAATGAATCGCCTTTGGATCTATGATCTAAAGTTTGATTAGCTTAAGCCTAGCCTCTGCGCTCACAGGAACTACGGTGCCTTCTCAAACAGCTGATCAGTGTCGATCCCCACGTATCAGTATTTAAATCTCTGAAAACACTTTTAAATGCTAAAATTACTATGGGAGGAGCTCACTGCATATGATTTTATAGAGTTAGTATCAGGGCTGTGGAGTCGGTAAGCCACAGCCCCGACTCCTCAATTTTCCCTAACTCCAACTCCCAATCCGACTCCCTCATACACGGCGCATGTTAAAGTGATAACTTTAAACAAACTTTGCATAAATCAATGGTACAGATAAATCATAAATCAATGGTACTTTCATTTCTCCAGAGCACTACATAAAATGAAAGGGGAGCTCTGATTGTTTTTTATGGGCAACAAAGAAACTTCTACACCTAGACAGTTTTCATACACAAGGTCCGAGGTGTTTTACATCAGAGGAAAAGCAAACTAAAACATAAAGCAGAGAGAACATGCACCAGACAAGTGATTTATGCACAGTTTATTGAAAGTTTAGATATACTAAGAAGTACTTGCCTTAAAGGGGTTGTCTCACTTTAGCAAGTGACATTTATCATGTAGACAAAGTTAATACAAGGCACTTACTAATTGTGATTGTGTATTGTGATTGTTCATATTGCTTCCTTTGCTGGCTGGATTCATTTTTCCATGGTTACAGACCACCCTGCAATCCATCAGTGGTGGTTGTGCTTTCACACTATAGGCAAAAGCATCAGCCCCTCTAGTGGCCAAGACCATGGGAACGCACATAAGCTAGTGCTTTTCCCTATATTGTTGGAAGCACGGCCATCACTGATGGATTGCAGGGTGGTCTGTAACCATGGAAATGAGCAGTGTATAATGTGATGGAAAAATGAATCCAGTCAGCAAAGGAAGCAATATGGACAATCACAGTATATTAGTAAGTGGCTTGTATTAACTTTCTCTACATGATAGATGCAAACTTACTAAAGTGAGGACAACCCCTTTTAAAGGGGTTTTCTCAGCAGGTTGATTCACTGGCTGACAGGCAGTTTGCACTCACTCTGTCTCCTCAGGCTATGGGTAGGTCTCCAGCAGTATTTAGCATATATTAACTTACTCTGACAGAGCAGGAGATTGTGATCTCTAACGCAATTACAGGTAAAGCCATGCTTCTCAGTCCTCACAACACTTGTACCTTGTACTGCAGGTAATCACTCAGAGCTCAGTCCCATCATTCTTCACTGCTCTCAGCCAATCAGATAACAGTCTTTCTGGTCTGCAGGTTACCATAGAAACCTG